>JXCR01137804.1:30669-100986 GCA_002079205.1 Phalaenopsis hybrid cultivar | reverse complement strand
CAAATTTGTGGGCAATGAGATCAGAGTTATTTAACGACTCATTGAGGTCTTTGTTAGAATCATGAAGAAGCGAAAAATTGCAATATGTGTAATATTCATTTTAGTGGAAGGGAGTTCCTTGATTGCTAGGAAGAAATGAGATGTAGTTATTTAGTGATTCAGCTAACCTTGAAAGATAAGCAGTCGAAAAATCATTCACATCAATGATCAAAGGTTGATTAAGAGGAAGTTTCAGGTAGTTCGCACATCTAAAGTTGAGGTAGTTATAAAATCTGGTGTCAATGGCGAAGATGTGATTTGTATCAAGTAAGTTGTAATGGGTTTGTTAAATTATGGAAATATAATAAAATGTAATTGTAAGTTATAATGTTCTGGACTTCTTAAGTCTCATGTGGTGTTCTGTCAGGTGAACCGGTTGGAACACTAGTCACATGAGACTTAAGAAGTCCATAGCATCATAACTTGCAATAACATTTTAGTCTGTTTCCACAATTTAGCAAACTCATTACCCTGAATTACCCAATACAAATCACATCATCGGCATTGCCATCATATTATATAACTCCATCAACTTTAGATGTGTGAATAGAATAAACTTCCTCTTAATCAACCTTTGATCATTGATGTGAATAATTTTTTGACTACTTATCTTTCAAGATTATCTGAATCACTAAATAACTCAATCTCATTGCCTTCGAGCAATCAAGGAACTCTCCCTTCCAGTAAAATGAATATTACAGATGTTGCAATTTTCTACTTCTTCACTGATTCTAACCAAGCCCTCAATGAGTCGTTAAATAACTCTAATCTCATTGCCCACAAATTTGACCAATAGAGTTGGAATTGAATCTACAAACCAATGAACCGACCTCCCCTTTCCCGCATCTTATTGATGTTTATTCGACTGTCATAAATGTATAAAACAGTGATTATTGTTCTATGTTTCATGATGTTTATTCGACCGTCTGTAATTTTGTGGTATTATTAGTGAATTATTCGAGTCTTATTGCTCTATGTTTCATTATGTAGTATTATTGTTTTATTGCGGAGTGATTAGAGTGTTATTAATATTTCTGTTTATTAACATCGCGGTGATGTATTAGTATGGTTGTATTATGGTATTATTTGGGTCTTATTGTGGTGGCATTGATGTTCTTAGCTCCGCTGTATTTTTTTTGTGCACTGTGGTTTTATTGTGGTTTTATTATTGCATTATTATGTATTTATTAAGTCAAGTATTAGTATAGTTGTATTATGGTAACATTCGAGTGTTCCTTGAAATTTAAAAATGCTTTTATCATGTAGGACCCGACTTTACTCCCGCCCGAGCGCTCCAAATAAATTGGTCAGAAATAGAATACGAAATGCTTATTGAAAAAAAACTTCGGAGGAAATCCAACAGGTGCACCACCTCTTTTGTCATTCACCGTCTGTTTAGGGTTTTGAGTCTCCGTTCGCCGGTCGAAGTACATTCACCACTTCACCGCTAGAGTTCAGCTTATGAAGATGGAAGTCAAGCCTTTTGAGATGGAAACTCAATAAAACCCTATGACAGTGGAAGCCAAAGAGCCATTAAGAATGGAAACCGACAATGAGCCATCGAGAATGGAGTCCGATGAACAGAAGAAGAAAAAAACCGATGACCGTAAGAAGAAGGTTATTGAAGAGGGTTCCTCCAGGTAATATTTTATTTTCTTGGTCGTTTTTCTTTGAAAAGATTATCAACAGTTCTTTTAAATAAAATACAGTTTTTTTAATTAAAATGCATTTCTCCTATACAAAACTTGATTAATTCTGAATAATAAAGGCAAAATAAAACCGTAATAATTCTATAATACTAGTTAAACAGTTAATACCATAATATAACCGAAATATAACTGTAATGATACCGTAATAATATCATAATAGTACAAGAATAATGCCATCAAAATATAAAATTTATAATATTGTAATATAACCGTGATAATACCGTAGTACTACGTGAATAATATAACCGAAATATAACCATAATAATACCGTAATAATACCATAATAATACAACCATACCTGAATAACACCTTAATAATGACATTGAAATTTAAGGTTATAACACCTGTTATTTGTTGCATTATATTATTTTTGTAGGTTTGTGAACCCAAGATTAATGAGCTGTAGATGTCGACCATCTGTAGTGAGAGATGTGATGGATAAGGTCAAGCATTCAATATCTGAGGACACGAGAAATGAGATTAGAGCAATAAATGTTGAGCAGTTCTTGGAGCTCCCTCCTTATCCTTAAGAGAATGTCTTAACACTACAATTTTTGCAATGTTGGCAACATGATAAAATGGTTTTCAAAATTGGAGGGAAAGAGCTAAGACTGTTGCCCGATGAAATTGCCCTCCTAATTGGCATGTCAAATAGAGATGTAGTGTCAAAGTGGAGTAAATGTCCAATTTGTAGCGTGGATGCCCAACAAATAAAGAACAATCTATTGGAATTTGCAAGAGGGGGGCCTTCTACCCCTTTTGCTAAATTGTTTATAAAATTTTTGTTATCAAATTTATTTTTTTCCTCCAGTAATTTTAGTGTACCCGAAGGACTTAACAACTTTGGGAAGAACATTCAGAATATTGCCTCATTTAATTGGTCAGTTACGCTCTGTGATTTCTTTATAGAGCAAATTAATGCAGCGTCCATCAAATTATTGTGGAGCCAGTCTATTGGATACATTAATGGTTTTCTTTATTTGTTTATGGTCAGTATATAGCATAAGTTGAATATTGTTACTGTTTATTAATTATCTTGTATGCTTTTATGCAATTCTGGTTTTTTTAGCATACATCTGTGGTAATTCCTGCTGAAGCTGAGGCCAGACCCAGAATATTGAGATGGCCAACAACTGTTATATTGAACTCCTCACAGATAGATGTAGCCTTTAAAAAGCTAACCATTGAACAGGTCAGTCATTTTCACTGTTGTTTAATAATTTATTTTTGTACTAGTGATTAAGGTATTTTTATCCTGAAACAAATTGCAGGTCAATGATAAATTTTTGGATCTGAAAGAGGAGGAACTCAATTTGCTGGCCAATTTAGATGACGGAAAACCCAGTCCAGCGCCAAATATACATTTTCAAAACCATCATCCTAAAGTTATAGCATAACCTCTTGTATCATTTGATATGGGGTCATTGGTCTCAGGGGAGACTGCCCCTGAACCAATTCACAATGTAATGAATAAGAACCTTGAATTAATAATTGATCTGATCAAAGGACAGGAGAAATGGTTCAAGGAGTTCCAAGGGACTCTTAATACAACAACTGTTGGAGTTTTGGGTCTGCAAGACCAAATATTTATATTGCAGAATAAAATTGATAAAAATGAAAAAACGGAGTTGATCAGGCATAGTACTAGAGGAAGAATATGCCCAGCCCCCCTCCACTCCTGTTGTAATCCCACATGCTGATGAGGAACATGCTCAGCCCCCCTCCCCTCCTATTGTAATCCCACATGCTGATGAGGAATCTTCTCAGCCCCCCTTCCCTCCTGTTGGAATCCCATATGCTTATGAGGGATCTGTCCATCCCCCTATCCTCCTGTTGGAATCCCGCATGCTGAGGAGCAATATGCCCAGCCTCCTTCCCTCCCTCCCCCTATCAAACATCTTCTGTCGAACAAGGCACTACTGAAGAAAAGGGTTTACAGGAAGAATTCGCAACTGTTGAAATGCCCACCCAAGTCACACAGTTGATTTCCAGCTTATTACATAGGGTTAAGGACCGACGCAGTCGTAGGAAAAATGTTGTGAGCTCCACTTTCACTCTTTTTTAATATAAACAAAGAAAAACAACAAAGGATGCTGATGAACAACCTCAGCTTGATGATTTAATGACTGATGAAGAGAATACTGCATCGCTAGAAAAAAATAAATGTACAAATTTTTGATATTGTAAAACAACTACTTGATATTGCTGCCACCACAGAATAGCCAATAGTTGATAAGTCATCAACCTCACAATAGTCCAATATAAATATTTTGTCACCAACAACTCAAATAGCCTTGCAGATAATGGTATTTATACCTCCAGTACATGCACGGTTACCAGCTCCAGTGGACGTACCTGAATCAACAGTATTTCTAACCTACTTTGTAATACTTTCTTACATGTTGTTTAGTACATTAGATATTTCAATAGCTTTGTTTATTCGTAGTCCTCAATGACGGAGCCGCACATTGATTTTCCTGGGCAAGCATTGATATCTGAGGAAATGCAAATAGTAATTGATCAGTGCTTATCACAATGCCCTGTAAAGTGAGTAAATCTTTAACATATCATTACATTACAAGTTTATTAAAGTGAACTGATAAAGATATTATGCGTACCCTTTAGGAATGACTTTATTGTCAAACTTAAAGACATATTCATAAATTGTGGTATGATGGATGACGTACTGTTCAATGGATGGATTGACAACAATCAGATGGATGCATTATCCTACATTCTTCATAGGAGGAGGACTGATAGTCCAACCTCGTTCTGGCGATACCTATACGTCTCATCTTTATACTGTGTATATAAATAAAATAATAGACGTCATAAGATTTTTTTTATAGTCAATGAAAATATTAAAAGTGTGTCAATTCATGCAAGGTTATCGAAAAATGTAATGTGGTGAAAACTTACGGTTTTTTTGCCACATCACCAAGGAAGTGGTGAAAAATGCTGAGATCATCTTATTTCCCATTGTGCAAAACCAACATTGGGTATTGTTGATAATTGACTTGAAAGATAAGAAATGGACACTATATGATTCATTACCCAACAAAATGCATAAGACAGTATGCGAACGCATTGTAAGTTTATGCCACATAATATATCAATTCCATTCTGATTTTCTCAGGAAATAACAAGTGTGCCATAAACCTTTATATATATCAATTTTTGTAGCAAATGCTAGACTATGTTTTGGTACGAGGAATCTGGGAAAATGGGGGTTGACAATGGTTAAGGGTGTACCAACTCAAACTAACAACATTGACTGTGGCATGTTTGTCTATAAGTACATTGAAAAACTTATTCAGGTGAACCTAGTTGATTAGAGTAAAGAGTTACACTGGCAGGAAGAAATGCCAAGATTTCAGGTAGAGTTAGCATATGTACTTTGCAGCGAGTTCTCCTCTGTTAAATAAGATTGAACTGATGTGTTATCTTTATTATATTAGATAGATTGCCAATAAAACATTAATATTAACTTTTGTGTTAGTGGTTGTATTGCGAATGAAACATTAATCTCCTCCTAGTTTGGTTGTATTCTATTTAGAGTCATGTTTTGTTAGAATATTCCAAGTGGTTCTATCTCTGTTTTATTATGGTGGCATTTATGAAGTATTTGATTTAATGGGATAGATGTTGTATTGTGGTTTTATATCTGCAATATTCTCGTTGTATTCTAATGTATTGTTCAATGACCGCGGTCTTATTAGAATATGCTGCAAAATATTCCAATCAAACCAACAGAAGTAAATAAGTCCAAGGTTTTATTAGAAGGTTATATTGTTCAACAACCGAGTTTTTATTATAAACCCGCTATAAATTCTGAATTAAACTATAATAACAGCATATAAGTAAAGCAAGACAATAAGAAATATACACAGATTTTATTTCAAAATAATATTACAGTTTTATTTTTTGAAGAAATATACACAGATTTTGACAACATCGAGTTCTTGAATTATTTGATTTACTGGAAGGGATGTTGTGCTGTGGTTGTTTCTCAACAATATTGTATTTTTATTATAATATATTGGTCAACAACCGCAATTTTTTAAGAATATGTGATAGTACTTCAGTATTTTTACATTCGTGCTTAAGTTGTATTCTTATATAGTGTTCCACGGAGGCTGATTTTATTTGAATATGCCGCCAGAGATTCCAATCAAACTAGGTAGAGCGGCAAAAATTTTATCTAGGTTTTATCCACAACGGTTGTACTTTGGTATTTTTACGGTCGTGTTTGGGTTCTATTCTAATATATTATTATTCCACGAGCGCTGGTTTTATTGGAATATGCTGTTAGAGATTCCAATCAAACCAGGCGGAGAGGGAGAAATTTTATCAAGGTTTTATCCGCAGCGGTTGTAACTCAATATTTTAACAGTCGTGTTTGGGTTGTATTCTTATATAATATTCTACGAGCGCTGGTTTTATTGCAATATGCAGCCAGAGATTACAATCAAACCAGGCGGAGCGGAAGAAATTTTATCTACAGCGGTTGTACTTCGGTATTTTTACAGTCATGTTTGGGTTGTATTGTAATATATTATTGTACCACAAGCGTTGGTTTTATTGGAATTTGCCGCCATAGATTCTAATCAAACTAGGCTAGGCAACAGAAAATTTATCAAGATTTTATCCGCAGCGATTGTACTTCAGTATTTTTACAGTCATGTTTGGGTTGTATTCTAATATATTATTGTACCACGAGTGCTGGTTTTATTGGAATATGCCGCAATAGATTCCAATCAAACCTGGCGGAGCGGCAGAAATTTTATTAAGGTTTTATCCGCAGCGGTTGTACTTCAGTATTTTTACGTGACAATAATAAAATGATAATATTACAATGGATCTACACAATAATAAACCCATAATAAATCCTGAATAAAACGACAATAATACAAAAGTCTGTTACATTTTAAACACCAATAATGCGACAACAATAACTCCTGAATAAATAGTCTATTACAGTTTAAACATTACATATAATGATAAACCCGTATTATGACAACACTTTCTATATATTATCATCTGTGCCCATTAATAAGCTAGTATATTTCTTTGTGTGTTGTGTTTCAGAAAATTCCTGTTCATCGATAGTAGTAATAACTAAATGTCAGGAAAGAAGTATACTTCAAAATTATGGAAATCACAAAACAAAAATTTCAGCAACATCGAGATCTCAACCTGGCTAAAGTGATCCGCCATTGAAAAAATAATTGGCTCACATTGCCAAACACTATCATGACTTGAACCATTATCTTTCTCCTTTCCTGTATACAATATTACATGTTAGCGAGTAATGATTTAATGAACTAAAGTAGCACTTAAAGTTATAGGTAACATCTACTTTTGATTCTCTTATTTTTTTCCCAGTAGCCTTTTAACCTTGCATTAGATATTCCTTTTGGGTGCATCTTCATTGGATCATTCACATTTTACTCTTTACTCTGTGTCTTCTTCTTTTTTTGATTTTGAATTTTCTTGAGGTTCTCATCCACTCAATATGACTTCAACATTGATTGTTAGTTTATTAAGTGTATTTAACACAAGGTTCTCGGCAAGTTCATGACCTCACGTTCTAGTGCTGATCGGATATGCAAATTTATGAATGTGATTGAGATAGATAAGTCCACTTGCAGTATTTGGCAACATTTATGACCCCTTAAGATCTGCATAGTAATAACTGTTATTAATGTCATTTTTTAGCATTAATAGACCACCGAAGTAATATATATTTATCAGGGCTTTTGGTTACATTTTTGTGTTGAAGAAACCCCCTTAGAATGTGAGCACATAATAAGCCCATCATTTCAAATTATTTACAACTACAGGTAATATCGTAATTACCTTTTTCCAATTTAACAATCTAAGCTCTGTCTCTGTCCTTATTATCGAGAGTTCGAATATAAAATTCTTAATCCATATTAGCGGAGCACTCCACAGCTAGCCCACACAAACCATGTAGAAACTGTGCTTCAAACATTGAATATAACTTCCTTTTGTAAAGTAGAGCAACCTGTCTCAATACGGGACTAATTTTTACAGTGGGAGAAATTACAGACTGCTGACATTTAAAATTTTCATCCTTATCATTTATTCTTTAAGATTTCATGACATTTTCAAGACCCAAAAAACATTCAATGAGAGTGTTTGTTGCCTTGGATACACCATGATGAATCTTATTAGTGGACTCACTTTTTTGCGTTGATAGGATCCCTATTCCAATAATTTTTTTATTGAAAGCGGTTGACCACTTGTGCCTGATATTATACAATTCATCCAACCAAACATTCTCTTGTAAGTTTCCTTTTCAATCGTTTCACCCCAAGTTTCTTCAAAATCCTCTTCTAAGTCACATCTGCTCAAGCATTTATAAAAAAGATCATTGAATCTCTTGCTACCCATGCCACAATGGAAACTTGAATATAATTTCTTGTAAATATGCCATTGACATAATCTATGTCTGGTGTGCGGAAGATACTCTTCAATGGTTTTAGACATTACTTGATCCTAGTCAGTGAATATTGTTATTGGATGCTTGTTATTCATTATACGGATAAAGTTTTTAAATAACCACTTGAATGATTCATTCATTTGATCTGGCAAAAAACCAACACTAAAGAGAACATTATGTCAGTGGTGATTCACACCGACAATCGGATCACAACATAAAGTGTATTTATTCAGTCTATAACTTGTATTAACATCCCCAAAGCAGTCATAATCAATCTTGGACATCCCATCACACCATAAAAAATTCACCAAACAACTCGACTCATCAATTTGGAAGTCCCACGCAAATATTGGATCCTCTGTTTGCCCCGTAGTGAACAATTGTAAGAGAGAATTAGCATCTCCTAGTTCAATTTGAACTCTTCTCTCTCTTTGTATGAAATATATGCATCCCTCTTTGTGCAATCAAGATTCTCCACTCCTCCGACCTCAGTAGTGAGGAACCTGAATGCATCACTGGTTCTAATCCCTGATTTTGTCATTGATCTGAGGATATCAGCACTGATGTCACACATCTTTCTGCTCGAACGCAATAGATGCTTTTCACCGTTCTCCACCAACGGATGGTTGTGAATTTCTATGTATTTCTTAAACAACCAGTTGCCTTCAAAATAAATGAAATATCAGATCATGGCTGGATAACCAGTCCTTGTGTTCGCTCTTTTGAACCTCACCTTGATAGTGTCATTCAACTCTTTCTTGAAACCAGCCTTACCAAAAACAAAGTCCTTTGTCTTAAGCTTCTTCGAATTCGGCTAGAAATCACTGTGTTCCTTTCGCACAGTAAATCCAATATGGTGTGCATATACATAATACTATTCATAAGCTTCATTCTCATTGTAGACAACTGCATGAAGCAATTTCTCTGCCTCAGGTGACTGCAAATTTAAACATCAGCATTAACACCCCAATAGGAAATTGATACAATGCTACAATACATCAATCACATCATCATAATATCATAATATAAATTAAATAACACCATTGCAATGCCAATATAATAGGTCAATCAAATCCAGTTAAGAAATGTTACTAGCATCATCGTTAAAAGCCTATAACAGACACATAACACCGTGATAAAACATAAGGCTGGACAACTAGTCCTTGTGTTCGCTCTTTTGAACCTCACCGTGATAGTGTCCTTCAACTCTTTCTTGAAACCAGCCTTACCACAAACAAAGTCCTTTATCTTAAGCTTCTTTGAATTCGGCCAGAAAACACTGTGTTCCTCTCGCACAGTAAATCCAATATGGTGTGCATATACACAATACTGTTCATAGGCTTACTTCTCATTGTGAACAACTGTATGAAGCAATTTCTCTGCTTCAGATGCAAATTTAAACATCAGCAATAGCATCCCAAAAGGAATTTGATATAAGGCTACAATGCATCAATCGCACCATCATAATGCCATAATATAACCCAAATAACATCATTGCAATTCCAATATAACAGGCCAATCAAATCTCATTAAGAAATGTTACTAGCATCATCATTAAAAGCCTATAATAAACACATAACATCGTGATAAAGCCATAATAAAGCCCTGATAACACAATTAGAATGCCAATATAAGATTTCAATAAAATGTCTAATTAGATCAAATAACACTAGAATAACACCATGAGAATACCAAAATAACACCACATTACCACCCCACCATATAAGAGATGTCACAGGCAAAAACACATGCAGAACACCACAATAACACAAGCATAACACTATTAAACTTCAACATAATACACCAAAACAAACCAAGTCAATAGATCCAATATTATCTTAATAACACTATGATACTACCAAAATAACACCAAATCCTCATGATAGTAATGTTACAAACAAATGATACTGTAACACTTTGACACCATTACGACAACGATAATAGCTACCCATTTACCCCATCACAACGACGAGAACAATACTTCATTATGACGGTTATTTAACCCACTAAAACTATGAAGAACAATCAGAAATGGAAAAAAACTCCAAAAACAACAAGTATATCACTGTGATATTACCTAAATAACACCACGTCCCACCTCTAACCGAAACTTAGAGTTACACGTCATATAAAAACCGAGCAAACTTCATTAACAAAACAAATATTCCTTAAAACCTAAATCTGCAGTCAAACAAGTATAACCTAACTATCGAATTCCTTCTATCGTATCTAAACGTAGTTCATTCTCATGATTCTCGAAAATATTTTGAGATTTCAGTTCATTGTCATGTTTCTCACAAGCATTTTGAGATTCCAGCAAAATTTTCTCATCAAGAAATACTTCCATCGAACCAGGTCCTCCGAATACGAATGAATCCTAGAAAGGAAATGAAATGAGAATATCCCGAATCCCTATACCTAAAGGAGACAAAATACGCCTTTTTTTCCAATTGGAGGGAAGCGAAAATGACAAAAGTGCGTTTTTTTTGCTTGGGCGGGATTCGGGTCCGGTCGGGCGTAATATAATAGAGTTTTAAACCTAAATAATAATAGTGGGGCCGGATTCCACGTGACATTTTCTAATTGGCTACCACATGCAGGCTTCCATGCGTTGCACGTATGGAATAATTTCTTGTAAAGGAGAGTGGTTCTAACGAAAAAGGTGTTTAAAATGTAATATTTAAAGTTTGGGTTTTTAAAATATTATATTTAATGTTTTAGATGATTGATGATTAAAAACCTATTTTTTTTTCTAAAAATATTTATAATGGGAAGTTGTTTATTTCAAATATTTGTAATTCTCATCATTTATAAACATATTTTTAAGAAGCTGTAGCCATCAGCGTAGTCTCTCAAAGTGAAGTCACATTTTGAATCCTGTATAACATTTTTGGTCTTATTGGGGAAAAAAATACTTAATCCAAGATTTCTTCATTTATGGATAACGTCAATTCTATGTTTTCTTTTGGGACATTTATATACATACCACCCAATTCTTATATATTTATATAACTAACACCGAAATTTTATTTCTTACACTTCTACCACCCAAATCATTCATATCACATCTATAATACCACTTTGTTAATTTTAAAGTATGAAATGAACCGTTTAATGCATATGTTAAATGACATTTATGTAAAAATTAAAATTTAGGTGTTAGATATGTAAATACATAAGAATTGAGTCGTATGTATATATGTGAATACACCGCAAACAACGACTACACTCATACAAAGCTCATCCCAATTATTTTTAGCTACTCTCCCCCACCTCAAAACCTTAATTTTTTAACTGAAATCTATGGCTTTTTTGTCCATCTCATTAAATTCCATAAAACTTCAAATTGAGCCTTTTAAAAGCTTCCACATACTACAAAATCACTCCCACAATCAAAAACCCCATCTCCCGGAACCTCTAACCTTATGCTAGACGAAACGCGATCCACCATTTGGTCTAGGTCATATCTAAACCCGACCACAGAGAAAACTAAGACTTGGAGGTTCATGGTGTCAAGGCGAACCTTCTCAACCAACCCAATCGAGGCCTCACCCTTAGGCAAAAGTATAAGCTTAAAATCCCTAATTTTGTCTCAGTTTTGGTCTTTTGTGAAGAAAATGATCAATCCATGTCCACCTGTCCATAAAGATGTTCTCACTTTAATGAAGCTATAGGAATAAACCACACTTCATTTGTTTAAGTAATAAGGGAGATCTTAGCTCTGAGTTTGGATGGTTCACGAGGTATGATTCATTGGAGACGATGAACAATTGTCATTCATTTCCATGTATTTAAAATGGATGGCGTGGATTGGTTCAAATGGCACATCAGTTCGGTTAAAGACCCCGGATCACGGGATGACGGGGCAGTCCACTTGGAAAGCACAAAAAATCGTGAGACGACGTCTGATTTTTTGAAGATGTCAAGGATGAGTTGGATGTCGTAAGGTTAAGTAGATAAATCGGGATTTTTTGAATTAATTAAATTCAAAAAATTAAAAATAACTTCAAAAAATTATATCCTGATATAGAAAAATCACAAAAATAAATGAAAAATACCCTTACGCTCAGTGAACATAGTACAATCTAATTGATAAAAAAAATTAAAATATTTGTTTAATATTTAATCCACAATTAATTAACACTTTTAATTTTGTTTAAATCATAAAAAAATTAAATATGCATCACCATGTTATGAAATTTTTAGGACCTATTACCCATGTGGTGAGGGATGTTCCCTAATTTTTCTAAGGTTAAAAAACACGTCTAGCCCTAAAAGCCCTATTTTTTTATAGGATTCACTTCTGTTTTGTTAAAATAATTATAACATGTAAAATATAAGAAAAAATATGAAAGTAAGATGGTGAGTTCGGTGAAGTCAAAGGGATTAAGGAACATTAAAAATTGATTTTAAAATTTAAAATGTATTTCTCTATTTATTTTCTCATCAAAATTAATTTAAAATAATAATAATAATTAAATTTTAGTTTAAAAAACTATGAAAAAGGTCCTGATTAGTCCTTTAACTTTAAGTAACATTATAAAATTTTTCCAAACCCTGAAAAAAGCTTTGTATAGCAACAATGACAACTTGCTTTATCTGAGATCAAGCCTTTTTGTCAAAATTAGCTGAGAAGCCATCAAAACCAGCCACCTTACCTGAGTCTATGAAATTGAGTGCAAGCCAAATTTCCTTCTCAATAGGTATGGAAGCAAGATCTAGACCTATATTATAAATTATGTCTTCTCAAAAGAGCTATAACTTGCAATGAGTCATAGAGATGTTGGTGATATGAGCAAGTTTTGAAAGTACTGTACAACATCATTAGCAATCTCCATAGAGTCCCCAAGCCACCTTCCGCTGAAACTATGATTTTTGTGATAATACTTATTATTTCTATCCCCATCCACAAATCTAGCAACAATAGCTTTTTGTTTAAGCGGAATGATATGATGGACAAATCACCAAATGAAGAAGGATATAGAAGGATTTAGCCAAGGGTTTCAAATCTGCTTAAGATTCAACCCCTAAAAAAACTGAAAAGAAATAACAAAACTTTTGGAGCAAGAATGAACCAACTTTCCTTTAACAGTAGCAACATCATTCTTCTCAATGGTAATAGGAATAGAAGAAATGAACTTAGCATCATTAATATTAAGCATTTGAAGCAGCATATCCTCCTTCCAGCAACTTTCCTACAAAAAGCATTAACCTGTATGTTAACATCGAAAGGAACACCATAATGGTCCTCAAGAGCACCATTACCCATCCAGTCATCAAACCAAAAGAAACAATTTCCTTTGTCAAGTTCCCAACAAAGAAGACTTTCAACATTTCTCTCCAAATATAAGAATCATTTTTATAGTGAGAGATAGCTAAAGGATGCTTATTAAAACAATATTTAACATGCATCAATGAGGCCTAAAGAGAACTATTCTTAGGAAATATGTACCACAACTTTATATAACTGATCTTAATAAAATCAGATATGCTCCTAAAACCCAAAACAACTTTATCCAAAGGTTTACAAAGCATCATCCAGTCTTTCCAATGAATATTAGCTTTACCATTGCCTTCCCGTAGAAATTTATTGAAAAGCAATTCATTCTTTTAATGAAACCAAAAGGCAAATTCATAATTTGTAAAGAATATAGAGGAAGAGATGTAAGAATACTCTTAAAAAGAGAAACTCTCCCTCCAAAGGAAAGAAATTTATTCTCTCAAGAGAGAACTCTGCTCTTAACTTTATCAAACAAGCTTAAACAGTTAGTAATCCACTTATAGCCCTTATCAAGTGTGAATCCCAGGTAAGACAAAGGAAGATTAGCCTTCTTACAATTCGTAAAATCCATGATCCAATTCTTCTTAGTAGCAGTAACAAGTTTGGAATAATAAAAATAGCATTTAGAGGTGTTAAAAACCAGCCCAAAAAATAAGCTGAAAATCTTGAATAACTTCCAAAACCTTCTTGATAGAATGTTTGTGAGCATTAGTAAAGATAATCAACTCATCAGTAAAACATAAATGAGATATACTAATCATACCCTTATGAAAATAATTCATACTTGGGTATTTAGCAAACAAACCATAACGACTCCTCGATAAGTATTCAAAAACAAAAATAAAGAGGTAAGGAGAAAGCGAGTACTCTTGTTTAAAACCCTTTGAAACCATAAACTAGTCACACCTATGCCCATTAATGAGTAAGGAATAAAAATTGTTGTTATGATTTCTACTAATGAAATTACAAAATTCAGAACTAGAGCCAATAGCATGAAGAATATCAAAAATGAATTCCCATCCAATAGTGTCAAAACCCTTCTTAATATCCATATTGAAAAGAACAGTACCCCCTCTAACTTTTCTATCAAAATTAATGAGAATCTTTTGAATAGTAAGATCATTATCACAAATATTCTTATCTTCAATAAAAGCAGTCTGATTAGGTAAAATAATATCATGTAGAAAAGGATAAAGCCTCTTAACCACAATCTTAGAAATAATCTTCGACACCACATTATTGATACTAAAAGGACGAAAGACACCTAAGTAGTAGCATTATTAACTTCAGGAATCAAAACAATAGTGGAAGACTTTAAACACTTAGGTAAACCAATACCTCTGAAAAAATCCTGAATAGTCCCCACAAGCTCAGAATTCATAACATCCCAACCATTTTTATAAAATTCAGTAGTGAAACTATCAGAGCCCGCCGCTTTACCATCCTCCATGCTATCAAGAGTATTCTTAATTTCATCAATACAAGGTACATAAGTTAACAACTAGAATTATTAAGAACACTGGAAGAACTATAAAGAGTAGAATTAATCTTAGGTAGCAAATAACCATAACTTTTGAAAATATTAGAGAAGTAGGTCATATCATCAGTCATAATAGAATGAAAATTTAGAAAGAGTATTGTCATCACTGCAACATATTTTAGAAATCAAATTAACTCTTCTTCAATTTTTAACACAAGCATGGTAATAGGCTGAGTTCCTATCACCATCCAAAAAATGAATTTTAGTAGCTTGCTGAGGAAGGAAACATTTCTCCATAGTAATGGCTTTATTAAGGTCTTGTTGACCTTGAAGAAGATCATCCCACCCAACAAAACTATTAGCTTAATCATTCTAAATATACTTAACACTTTTCTCCAAGTCCTCAACAACTCTATTAATCTTCCCCAAGATTTCACAATTCCAATGTTTGAGAACTTTGGCAATATTTTTCTGTAAATGCCACATCTTGTACCCAAAACTGCCATTAACATCGACTTTACAATTGTTATACAGAAATTATTTATATTTATCATGGACAAGCAACCAATTAAAAAAAACCAAAATTGATAAAGAGCATTAGACAAAGCATTTTTAGTTTTTAAAAGAAGGGGAGCAAGATCAGAAGCAGAAATTGCCAAATGGTGAACCTCATTGTGAACAACCATATTCATCCACATAGCATGAGAAACAAACCTTTCAAGCCTTTCAAAAACATAACTTCTAAGCCAAGTAAAAGTATTCCAATGAAAGCCCAAATCAAAATGACTAACATACATAAGAGCATGACTAAAAATATCAATGAGATTAAGATTAAGTGCCACACCACCTTTCTTCTCCATAGCAGAAGAGATGATATTAAAATCATCCAACATGAGCCAAGGTTCATTACAAGGATTAATAGATAAGAACAAATTCTATAGCTCCAATCTCACTAAATTAGTATAACCAGCATAAATAATAGATGAAAAAAAAGGCTCATCATGAATATGCACTCTAACATGCAACATTTGATAATTATTGATAAGAATATCAGTCTTTATGAGATCTTTTCATAAGAACCAAATCTTATTGATAAGATTAGCAAAAGACTTGAAAGAACCAAAATTATCCAAGAATTTATTATTTTTCTTGATAGAAACAAAAGGCTCAAGAATGCTAAAAAATTGTAACTTATAAGTACAAATTAAATTCTTCATTCTTATAGAGGCAATAGGCTTAGCTATTCCTCTAATGTTCTAAATTAGAGTTTTGAACTTCATCATTAACTTTCCTACCTCTAGTAAGCCTAGAGGAAGAAGCAATGCCAACTAAATCAACATCTTTATACATACCAAGACTATTAAGAGTTGTATGATTAACATAACTAAGCTCTTGACTACCCTTTAATTTCCTTTTTTCTGAATGATCTTTGTATCATCCAATCCTCTTGAAGTTCCAATCTAGTCAAAACTAGACAGTCATCAACAAAAGGAGCTTTAGAAAAATCAATATGATAGTTTAAAGGTAGAATTTTAGTTACTTTGTATCCATTTTATTCATAACCTTATCATCAGAACTAATTTGCTCAACATTATCAATAGGAGCAGAAGTGTGATTATCCTTTGGTGAGTCCACCTTAGGAATATTTCCAGTAGATAAAACATTCATAGTACAAATTGACAAATTATGAGAAGGGACAACATTATTATGAGTTAATCTTTCAACCTCAGCAGCCAAACCAATTCCAGAATCATTAGCACGATTATTAAGAATAACAATGCCATTGTGATCTTTACCATGAGGATTCCCAGCCAAAAGAATTATGCCTTTCTTTAATTCAGAATGAGCTATAAAACAAAAAGATTGAGAGTAACCAAAAATTTTACATTTAGTAAAGTAATAAGGAATAGGTTCCATTTCCACAGGCTTTCAAAATCTATTGTTATCACTACGAATCCAAACAGAATTAAGGAAACGGGTCGGGACATCCCTTTCTACCAGAATCCTGGCCATTAAAGGTCTGGTACAATGAAGAGTGACATTATCCATATTCAAAGGTTTGCGAAAGATAAAGCCCAAAGAATAAAGATTTAGGGATGAAATAAATGACGTTTTAAACCAGGAAACAGAATCCAAATAGAAATAATTGGTGGTTCCTCCATCAGATGGAATACAGGAGTCCATTTAAGGATTTTTATATAACATTTATGAATTGAAAGAGACTTCCAAGAAAATAAGAAAGTAGAATTCTCTTCTTGTTGCAATTTAATCATGTGATTCCTTCCATATATTAAACCCAAATGCCATGAACCAACTAACCTTAATTCAAAAAGATATTTCTTAATCACTTCCAACTTAGGATGCGCAAATAAAAATTTGCCAACCAATGTAAACTTTAGCGGCTCAATAAGGAGATTAGTGTCTTGATCATTTAAAATAAGTGCATTTTTACCATTTTTCCTTGATACTTGTAAGCCACTCAAAGCGCTCTCAGCAAGAAGATCTCTAAAAGAAACAAGGAAATTAACATTTTGTAAATAAGAAGTTTTACCAGAAACAATATCTTTAAAAGAGGGCGCAACTTCACTATGAGGAGAAGCCATCAACGGAACCCAAATAGAGAGAATATGAATGATCCAAGGATAAAAAACACAAAACCAAGTCTTAGGAAGACAAGAATTGCATTAGAGCAACTCCAAGAAACCATTCATGCCTCATCTCCTTAACTCAATTCATATATATATATATATATATATATATATATATATATATATATATATATATATATATATATGAATATATAAAGAGCCCTATATTAAGCACAAAAATCAGATTACAGTTCAACAAAAATTGAAGAGGTGGGGAAAGAGAGAAACAAAAAAAAGGCCCAGCCGATTTCCTGCCAAATCTAGTAAGCCAATTAACAGGTCTATTAACCTTTTTGTAAATAAAAGAGAATAGTATAGTTTGTTGATTTCTAAAAGAATGGATAAACTTTATCTATTATTGAATATGCCATGAGAGAATCTCATGATCAAAAAGCATCTGTAGAAGAAGGGAAGAATCAAGTTCCACAAGTAAATGACTCCAATGATTCAAGGTAGCCAGTTTAATAGCCCAACAAACATCAACTGCCTCAGCTTTCAGAGCATCCCAAGTAAAAACTGGATACTAAAAGAAAAGAATACAATACCAACCCCAAAATCAGAGTAGCAACCATCAGTATAGACCCTGATAATGGGATGTGTTGGCCTCTTCCAAACAACTTTAATAATTGGAAAAATGGGAGTGTAGTTGAGCAAAGTAATACAAAAGATATTAGGAAATTGCTTGTGCCTGATCAACATGGTGAGAAAGGACTTGCAGTTGACAGAAACTTGCTACTAAAGATTTTAGGAAATTGCTTGTGCCTGATCAACACGGTGAGAAATTTTTTAAAAATATAATTTTTCCTACTAAAAATATGTACATTATATTTAGCATTTTCCACACTAAAGATTTTTAACTTTAAGTTTTTCTACATTACTATAAATTTTAACTAAATTCTCTTGTTCATTTCTATATTCAAAATTTTACTTCCCTAATATAACTTCATATACATGATCATTTTTCTTCAAATCAAAATCAAATTTATTTGAAATACATTTGAGAACAAATAAATTTTTAAGTTCTTTAAGAAAATTTTTCATCCCTCCCCTAAACTTAAATTTTTAGTAAAAATAAAAAATTCTAGCCTCATATATAAATAAGCAGGAATGAAAACTAATTATAACATGCTTGCATGAATTTTCATATTCTAAATATGCAAGTACAAAAATTAAAAAGAGGAGTAAGAATTTAATTGATAAAATTTTAATTTATCTAAAATATAGAGATTCATTAGACTTCTATGTAGTGGAGTTTAATATAAAAGTAAACAAATTCACTAACAAACATACATGACTGCGACATAAGGAAAAATAACTGGTACTAAACTAAAAATTTCAAACATGCAGCTTTAAGTAAAATGTTAGCTAAATTCTAAACTTTCCTAAGATTATAGAATTAAGTTCAACAAACACTAACTAACTACAACATCACAACATAAAAACACATAAACTACTTAATAAACACAAATACATCATAATAAGTGTATGAAACAAAACACAACATAACAAAAACTAAGAGTCTCTACAATAACAACTAAAAACATAACAAAAAGTATAGAATACTAGTACCAAAAATAGTTCATAACAACACATAAACTAAAAACATAAAATAAAACTAAATAACCAAACTAATCATCATTCTCCTCTTCATCATTATTGTCACTAATCCATATAGCTGCAGGCTCATAAGGTGGATATCTAGGGTATAAGGAAATACAACATCCTGGTTACCTCTCATAAGGTTTTCCATAGCTGAGTTGAATTCACCATCATAATCACTATGTCTCTGTCGACAGTATTTTGACTGAGGAGTTACTCGTAAGAAGCTATCAGTCACCAGAATCAAATTCCCGTCGCTCGCTTCGGAAGGACATTTTAATTTAGATTTAAGTTTAGAAAAATATGAAATCAAACTGACCCCATATTTTTCATAGTTTAAATGAAATTGCGTTGTACCTCAAACCTTGTATTTATCATAAAGGAAAAACACAAGATTTGAGGATGAGGCTCGATCAAATAAACTAAGAAATATATGACGTCCGTTTGGTCCGCAAAACTATTTTATTTGCCCATATTTTCCCCTATTTAATATGAAGAATTAAATAGGGTTTATATTAAGCGGGGTTCAGACAAGTTTCCTATAAGGGCAAACCCCTATAGTTAATTACATCTTAAATGACTGAAGTCACCTAAGAAAACTCTCAATAACAATTATGAAATATAATCTTCAAAGAGGTCAAAAAATAGGACTTTTCAATGAGATCGGACGAAGAGGTGTGAAAATGTATTGGCTCAAATTTGGAACATTTATCGTAGAATCCAAAGGAGGAAGAGCTAGAGGATGTCATAGATTTGGAGGAGAACCTCAGTGACTTCCCAGTCTATCCTATTATTTGGCTTCAACTTTGAGGAGAAATTATTTAAGTGTTTCATCCTGCAAATTTTATTTATTAGGGCTTACATTTGTCTGAAGTAATCATACAAATAGCCTAGAAGATGTGAGGATTTAGGTCACGATGGAGGACAACCTCGGAATCCTAAGGCGAGTTAAGGCTTAGATTTCACAACATGATTGTTCAAAGGCCTAAGGATAAGGTGAGGATTTATGTTGCATAAGCAAACAACCTCGAAATCCTATGGCTTGTTATTTTAGTTCTAAGGAAGGAAATTTGTTTAGCTGTGGAAGACAAGTTTTGCTGTTGAAGATGGTCGTGCTGCCCACAGTGCTAGCTCCAAGCTCCTTGCCATGACTAGTTTAAATTTTCTAATGTGTCAAGTTATGATGTCAAATCAGGTGGCCCTATGGTTGTAGTTGTTTAAATTTTATGAGGGATATTAAAGTTGATTAGAGCGACACCGATTAGGATCCTACGGTTTCCTCGTTCCGGCACCACTATTTTTTATTGGATTCACTTAGTCCAAATGAATTTGCTAAACTCAACTTAATGAGTTCCATAATTTCATTTAGACCGTGGGAAGCCTCGTTAGCCACCATAGGTTACCTCTTCCAAGGGATTCCCGATCATCCAATAGAGACGTCTTAATTTAATTGTAATTGTTATTTTATGATGTTTGTGATTAAATTTTGAGTTGTTTTATCTTTTGAATGTTGTGGTGGTGAATTTTATCTTGGTTGATTTTAATTTTGGTTTTGGGTTTTGATTTTGTGGCTATCATAACAGTTTTGGTTGTCATGCAGGGTGACATCGTTGTTTAACATGCAAGTTTTGTAAGCATATAAAGTACAGTATGAAAGTACAAGAAATACGACACTGTAAACTATAAAAAGTGTACCTGATGAGTACTCTTGTTCCACCACCTGAAACTCAAAATGCATGTGAGAGCACTTTATATAAAGTGGAAAAGTAAGATTTTGGTGATTTACCGAACCCTAGGTCATATAAAAGTGAGATTGGTTTCTATCAATTAATCCCATGTGTTTCAATCATTCAAATATGTTTATTAGAATCAAAGGTTGCCCATTTCCCTTTCTTGAATTAAGCCTAAATGTTAATTAAGGCTAAATTTCTAAAATTACACTTTTGCTCATAAGACTCTATCACTTCATAATTTGTCAAATTTAATTCAAATAAGTTTGGAATTTTTATCCCACCTCACTCATGGGTTAATTAAGACATCAGAGGAGAGAATGTGATTTTTCAAAATTTAATTTAATTTATATATTTATTTATATAAAAGAATAGCATTTTTCAAAGAAAATTCCATAACTTGACCAAGGATAAGGCTAATCACTTGAAATTTTTCTGGAGGTAGACTTAGATTTGAGAATCATTGGGACCAAAATTTCATATTTTTTTTAGTTTTATTTAAATTTTAAGAATTATTTTGATTTATGAAGCATTTATTAACTATTAAATATTTTAAATATAAAAATTAAGTTTTATATTTTTATTAAATTTCCTTGAGGTTAAGGAACCCAAAAAAATAAATTTCACATTTTTCTAATTTTTCTTTGAATTGTTAGAATTATTTTAGTGAAAATCCATTTTTAGCCTTTAAAAATTATTTTAAACTTGAAAATTCAATATCGTCATTTAGAAAATTAGGAAAAATATTCCAATTATTCCTAAGTGCTTAGGAAACAAAAAATAATATTTTCATGAATTTTGTTTTTTTTTTGAATTGTATCATTATTTAATTATTTAAATATTTAAAAATAGGCTAAAAATGAAGTTTTTATTTTAATTATCATTTTATTTTTATAAAATTTATCTAATCGTAGGAAACTCCAAAAATCAATGTTTATAATTTTTTTTTGAGTTATACTTTGATTACTAAAAATCATTTTAGTGTTAAAAATGACACTTAACATAGAAAATCAATTTGAGTTATCAACTGAGCTCAAAATATTTTAAAATTTTTATGAGGAGCTCTCTGAACTTCAAATTACAGTGGAGAGTTAAAGTCAAGTCATTTAGATGTATATGTTTTCCAAAATTGATTTTCTGTATGTTTTAGGGTTTGTGAAAATTAAGTATATTTTTAATGAATTGGCTCATGAAACATCTTTGAAAGGGTTCTTTGGTCATGAAAAACCTTCCAAAATTTTCTTGAAATTTTCTAAGCAACATGCTAATTGTTATGATTAATTTATGCAAATAATAGACATAAACTTGAAAAATATGGATCTCTATCTAGAAATCTTCTTTGACTTTAGAAAAATTATAGAATGTTTCCTACGACAGAGGCAACAACATGCCAAAATTTCAAGCCATGGTGAAATGTCTTCATGCATAGAGAATCAAAAGACTCAAAATAATATTTAATTAATTAAAAATAAAATATGCATCAAATGAACTTCAAACCATTTCCACATTGTTCTCCTTTGTTCACTGAGTAAGAGGGTATTTTTATTTTATTTTTCTAATTTTTCTACACCAAGATATGGATTTTTGAAGTTAGGGCTATTTATTTAAATCAGAAAATACCCTATTTATCTATTTAAACACGCGACACCACCTCATCCTAAGAGTCTCTGAAGCTCCACGTGTCGTCTTCTGGTTTGACACTGCCATCTACCTCAACGCTGACTCGGTCCACGTTTCATGTAAGAAGGCATTGGCTGGCTAGATCTCGTCCGTTGATGAGATAAACACACAATCAGATGGCTCCCCATCATCGTCCCCAAATAGGCTAACTGGAGAACCGTTCACACAATAACTTAAGATCTCCCTCTAGACTCTACCAAATATCATGGGGTTTTATCCTATGAACTCGTCTAAGTGAGAAGAATAGATCCATATGGAAAACATGCCATTAAACTAAGCCAAATCAAATGGAGAATCAAAATAGGCTCGGGAAGACGGGAAGTTCAATACCTTTGATCTGATAAGTGAAGCTTCAATCAGAGGTGCTTGGCACGTTTGTGAAGGTCCAAGGAGGCTAGGGATTGAGTCTCTGGTCATGGTGAAAGGTCTAGACCCAAATTTGATCAAGGCTAAATTTGGGTCTTGATCAAAGTCTAGTGCAGAGGCTCTGTGTGAGGGGGATTTGATGGGGATTTGTCTTAGTTTAGTGTGATGATGGTGTGGGTGAGCTTAATTTGATTTTGGTGGAGTGTAGAGGTGTGGAGAGCTCTGTCATGTCTCCGATAAGGTTTTGAGCTAAAAAATTGAACTCTAGCAATGAGATTTAAGGCAATGAGGTAGTTGTGTTGCACTGTGGAGGTCTCAAGGAACCTCAGGGAGTGATTTTGAAGGCTCTGCTTGAGAAAATTTTAGCACAACCCCTTATGGCCATGGAGGTGAGGTTTTATAAAATTGGCTTAGGGTGGCTGCCATGGCCAATTCAAGGGTGAAAAAGTTTGCTTAGGTGGAGAGCAGAGAGGCTTTAAATTTAAAATGGGATGAGGTGGCCTCTACGTTTGAATTGGGTTTGATTCCATGGGGGTGGCTCTCAGTTTGGCCATTTTATGGTGACTAGGTCAGCCAGCAAGGCTAGGGGAGGTGGCTAGGAGGTCAGGTGAGCCAGAGGAATATGTCGCAAAAATTTATTTGGGCAGAGGCTTAGTTTAGGCAAAAATCCCTTAGGCCTAAGCAATTTTGGAAGAAAATCCCTTGATTTGGGGATCCTTTGGTCCATGGTTCATTTGGGTGATTCCATCGGGTTTAGTCTGGTCAATAAGGTTTAAAATTTGGCCATGGTGATCTTTGGTTGGTCAATTTTGCTTGATTAGGTCATTTTTTTGTGAAGGGGTCCATGGAGATCAATTTGGCTTAAAGTGGGTTTGGGTTAGGCTAGCCATGATCTTGAGCCCAATTGATTGATCAAAATTGTGTAGATGATTGTAATGAACATTTTTGGTGAAGGATTGAAGTGATTTTGAGTTCAATTGGGGGTTCAATTTGAGGGATTTTGGAATTTTGATCAATTTGGCCATGTTAGGCTAGACTTGGGTCTATATTGGGCTAGGCTTGGGCTATGTCGAAATTTATTGTTGAGAATGGTCAATAGGAATGTCATGAAGAGTTTTAAACATGAATTGGGTGCCAATTTTGGGGCTAAGACATTCAATTTGGTGGAATTTGAGGACATAACCAATTTGGGGCAAATTTGGAGATTTTTGGATTTAAGTTGAAATCAAATGAAATTGAGGCTTCAACAAGGCCAATTTAAGGTTAATTTTGATGTATAAGAATGTTATGAAGAGTTTTCAACATAAATTGTGACAAAATTTAGTGTACCCGAAGGACTTAACAACTTTGGGAAGAACATTCAGAATATTGCCTCATTTAATTGGTCAGTTACGCTCTGTGATTTCTTTATAGAGCAAATTAATGCAGCGTCCATCAAATTATTGTGGAGCCAGTCTATTGGATACATTAATAGTTTTCTTTATTTGTTTATGGTCAGTATATAGTATAAGCTGGATATTGTTACTGTTTATTAACTATCTTTTATGCT
This sequence comes from Phalaenopsis hybrid cultivar, assembly GCA_002079205.1. Taxonomy (NCBI): domain Eukaryota; kingdom Viridiplantae; phylum Streptophyta; class Magnoliopsida; order Asparagales; family Orchidaceae; genus Phalaenopsis; species Phalaenopsis hybrid cultivar. The sequence continues at coordinate 76,439 of JXCR01137804.1, read as the reverse complement.
TTTATGCAATTCTGGTTTTTTTAGCATACATCTGTGGTAATTCCTGCTGATGCTGAGGCCAGACCCAGAATATTGAGATGGCCAACAATTGTTATATTGAACTCCTCACAGATAGATGTAGCCCTTAAAAAGCTAGCCACTGAACAGGTCAGTCATTTTCACTACTGTTTAATAATTTATTTCTGTACTAGTGATTAAGGTATTTTTATCCTGAAACAAATTGCAGGTCAATGATAAATTTTTGGATCTGAAAGAGGAGGAACTCAATTTGCTGGCCAATCTAGATGAGGGACAACCCAGTCCAGCGCCAAATATACATTTTCAAAACCATCATCCTAAAGTAGAGCATAACCTCCTGTATCATTTGATATGGGGTCATTGGTCTCAGGGGAGACTGCCCTTGAACCAATTCACAATGTAATGAATAAGAACCTTGAATTAATAATTGATATGATCAAAGGACAGGAGAAATTGTTCAAGGAGTTCCAAGGGACTCTTAATACAATAACTGTTGGAGTTTTGGGTCTGCAAGACCAAATGTTTATATTGCAGAATAAAATTGATAAAAATGAAAAAATGGAGATGATCAGGCATAGTACTAGAGGAAGAATATGCCCAGCCCCCCTCCTCTCCTGTTGTAATCCCACATGCTGATGAGGAACATGATTAGCCCCCCTCCCCTCCTATTGTAATCCCACATGCTGATGAGGAATCTTCCCAGCCTCCCTTCCCTCCTGTTGGAATCCCATATGATTATGAGGAATCTGTCCATCCCCCTATCCTCCTGTTGGAATCCTGCATGTTGAGGAGCAATATGCCCAGCCTCCTTCCCTCCCTCCCCCTATCAAGCATCTACTGTCAAACAAGGCACTACTGAAGAAAGGGGTTTACAGGAAGAATTTGCAACTGTTGGAATGCCCACCCAAGTCACACAGTTGATTTCCAGCTTATTACATAGGGTTAAGGACCTATGCAGTCGTAAGAAAATGTTGTGAGCTCCACTTTCACTCTTTTTGAATATAAACAAAGAAAAAAAACAAAGGATGCTGATGAACAACCTCAGCTTGATGATCTAATGACTGATGAAAAGAATACTGCATCGCTAGAAAAAATAAATGTACAAATTTCAGATATTGTAAAACAATTACTTGATATTGTTGTGACCACAGAATAGCCAATAGTTGATAAGTCATCAACCTCACAATAGTCCAATATAAATATTTTGTCACCAACAACTCAAATAGCCTTGCAGATAATGGTATTTATACCTCCAGTACATGCACGGTTACCAGCTCCAGTGGACGTACCTGAATCAACAGTATTTCTAACCTACTTTGTAATACTTTCTTACATGTTGTTTAGTACATTAGATATTTCAATAGCTTTGTTTATTAGTAGTCCTCAATGATGGAGCCGCACATTGATTTTCCTGGGCAAGCATGGATATCTGAGGAAATGCAAATAGTAACTGATCAGTGCTTATCACAATACCCTGTAAAGTGAGTAAATCTTTAACATATCATTACATTACAAGTTTATTAAAGTGAACTGATAAAGATATTATGCGTACCCTTCAGGAATGACTTTATTGTCAAACTTAAAGACATATTCATAAATTGTGGTATGATGGATGACGTACTGTTCAATGGATGGATTGGCAACAATCAGATGGATGCATTATCCTACATTTTTCATAGGAGGAGGACTGATAGTCCAACCTCGTTCCGGCCATACCTATATGTCTCATCGTTATACTGTGTAAATAAATAAAATAATGGACGTCGTAAGATTTTTTTTATAGTCAATGAAAATATTAAAAGTGTGTCAATTCATGCAAGGTTATCGAAAAATGTAATGTGGTGAAAACTTAAGGTTTTTTTGCCACATCACCAAGGAAGTGGTGAAAAATGCTGAGATCATCTTATTTCCCATTGTGCAAAACCAACATTGGGTATTGTTGATAATTGACTTGAAAGATAAGAAATGGACACTATATGATTCATTACCCAACAAAATGCATAAGACAGTATGCGAACGCATTGTAAGTTTATGCCACATAATATATCAATTCCATTCTGATTTTCTCAGGAAATAACAAGTGTGCCATCAACCTTTATATATATCAATTTTTGCAGCAAATGCTAGACTATGTTTTGGTACGAGGAATCTGGGAAAATGGGGGTTGACAATGGTTAAGGGTGTACCAACTCAAACTAACAACATTGACTGTGGCATGTTTGTCTATAAGTACATTGAAAAACTTATTCAGGTGAACCTAGTTGATTAGAGTAAAGAGTTACACTGGCAGGAAGAAATGCCAAGATTTCAGGTAGAGTTAGCATATGAACTTTGCAGCGAGTTCTCCTCTGTTAAATAAGATTGAACTGATGTGTTATCTTTATTATATTAGATAGATTGCCAATAAAACATTAATATTAACTGTTGTGTTAGTGGTTATATTGCGAATGAAACATTAATCTCCTCCTAGTTTGGTTGTATTCTATTTAGAGTCACGTTTTGTTAGAATATTCCAAGTGGTTCTATCTCTGTTTTATTATGGTGGCATTTATGAAGTATTTGATTTAATGGGATAGATGTTGTATTGTGGTTTTATATCTGCAATATTCTCATTGTATTCTTATGTATTGTTCAATGACCGCGGTCTTATTAGAATATGCTGCCAAATATTCCAATCAAACCAATGGAAGTAAATAAGTCCAAGGTTTTATTAGAAGGTTATATTGTTCAACAACCGAGTTTTTATTATAAACCCGCTATAAATTCTGAGTTAAACTATAATAACAGCATACAAGTAAAGCAAGACAATAAGAAATACACACAGATTTTATTTCAAAATAATATTACAGTTTTATTTTTTGAAGAAATATACACAGATTTTGACAACATCGAGTTCTTGAATTATTTGATTTACTGGAAGGGATGTTGTACTGTGGTTGTTTCTCAGCAGTATTGTAGTTTTATTATAATATATTGGTCAAAAACCACAGTTTTTTAAGAATATGTGATAGTACTTCAGTATTTTTACATTTGTGTTTAGGTTGTATTCTTATATAGTGCTCCACGGAGGCTGATTTTATTTGAATACGCCGCCAGAGAATCCAATCAAACTAGGTAGAGCGGCAAAAATTTTATCAAGGTTTTATCCACAACGGTTATACTTTGGTATTTTTACGGTCGTGTTTGGGTTCTATTCTAATATATTATTATTCCACGAGCGCTGGTTTTATTGGAATATGCCGTTAGAGATTCCAATCAAACCAGGCGGAGCTGGAGAAATTTTATCAAGGTTTTATCCGTAGCGGTTGTAACTCAATATTTTAACGGTCGTGTTTGGGTTGTATTCTTATATAATATTCTACGAGCGCTGGTTTTATTGCAATATGCAACCAGAGATTACAATCAAACCAGGCGGAGCAGAGGAAATTTTATCAAGGTTTTATCTACAGCGGTTGTACTTCGGTATTTTTACAGTCATGTTTGGGTTGTATTGTAAAATATTATTGTACCACAAGCGCTGGTTTTATTGGAATTTTCCGCCATAGAATCTAATCAAACTAGGCTAGGCAACAGAAAATTTATCAAGATTTTATCCGCAACGGTTGTACTTCAGTATTTTTACGGTCATGTTTGGGTTGTATTCTAATATATTATTGTACCACGAGTGCTAGTTTTATTGGAATATGCCACAATAGATTCCAATCAAACCTGGCGGAGCGGCAGAAATTTTATCAAGGTTTTATCCGCAGCAGTTGTACCTCAGTATTTTTACGTGACAATAATAAAACGATAATATTACAATGGATCTACAGAATAATAAACCCATAATAAATCCTGAATAAAACGACAATAATACAAAATTTTGTTACATTTTAAACACCAATAATGCGGCAACAATAACTCCTGAATAAATAGTCTATTACAGTTTAAACATTACATATAATGATAAACCCGTATTATGGCAACACGTTTTATATATTATCATCTGTGTCCATTAATAAGCTAGTATATTTCTTTGTGTGTTGTGTTTCAGAAAATTCCTGTTCATTGATAGTAGTAATGACTAAATGTCAGGAAAGAAGTATACTTCAAAAAAATGGAAATCACAAAACAAAAATTTCAGCAACATCTAGATCTCAACCTGGCTAAAGTGATCCGCCATTGAAAAAAATAATTGGCTCACATTGCCAAACGCTATCATGACTTGAACCATTATCTTTCTCCTTTCCTGTATACAATATCACATGTTAGCGAGTAATGATTTAATGAACTAAAGTAGCACTTAAAGTTATAGGTAACATTTACTTTTGATTCTCTTATTTTTTTCCCAGTAGCCTTTTAACCTTGCATTAGATATTCCTTTTGGGTGCATCTTCATTGGATCATTCACATTTTACTCTTTACTCTGTGTCTTCTTCTTTTTTTGATTTTGAATTTTCTTGAGGTTCTCATCCACTCAGTATGACTTCAACATCGATTGTTAGTATATTAAATGTATTTAACACAAGGTTCTCGGCAAGTTCATGACCTCACGTTCTAGTGCGGATTGGATATGCAAATTTATGAATGTGATTGAGATAGATAAGTCCACTTAAAGTATTTGGCAACATATATGACCCCTTAAGATCTGCATAGTAATAACTGTTATTAATGTCATTTTTTAACATTAATAGACTATCGAAGTAATATATATTTATCAGGGCTTTTGGTTACATTTTTATGTTGAAGAAACCCCCTTAGAATGTGAGCACATAATAAACCCATCATTTCAAATTATTTACAATTACACGTAATATCGTAATTACCTTTTTCCAATTTAACAATCCAAGCTCTGTCTCTGTCCTTATTATCTAGAGTTCGAATATAAAATTCTTAATCCATATTAGCGGAGCACTCCACAGCCAGCCCACACAAAAAGCCAAACCATAGGGTTTGGTTATTCCTTTTGGGCGCATCTTTGTGGGATCATTCACATTTTACTCTTTACTCTGTGTCTTCTTCTTTTTTTGATTTTGAATTTTCTTGAGGTTCTCATCCACTCAATATGACTTCAACATTGATTGTTAGTTTATTAAGTGTATTTAACACAAGGTTCTCGGCAAGTTCATGACCTCACGTTCTAGTGCTGATCGGATATGCAAATTTATGAATGTGATTGAGATAGATAAGTCCACTTGCAGTATTTGGCAACATTTATGACCCCTTAAGATCTGCATAGTAATAAATGTTATTAATGTCATTTTTAGCATTAATAGACCACCGAAGTAATATATATTTATCAACGCTTTTGGTTACATTTTTGTGTTGAAGAAACCCCCTTAGAATGTGAGCATATAATAAGCCCATCATTTCAAATTATTTACAACTACAGGTAATATCATAATTACCTTTTTCCAATTTAACAATCCAAGCTCTGTCTCTGTCCTTATTATCGAGAGTTTGAATATAAAATTCTTAAATCCATATTAGCGGAGCACTCCACAGCCAGCCCACACTAAAAGCCAAACCATAGGGTACTGGCAAGTGAAACATAAAAAATTGGCAAGATAACATGCATAATTTCCTTTTTGTACTAAATAAAGTTCATAATAATAAAAATTAAACTACTCAATTTAATCCTCCTCTTCCTCATCATCATCACTATCATTGCTAACCCAAAAGGCAGTAGGCTCATATGATGGATATTGTGGAAATGAAGAAAAAAGTACACTTTTGTCACCCCTCATAAAGTTTTCCAAAGATGAGTGAATATTTTCCTCATAATCACTATGTCTTCTCATATAACCATCTATAAGATCTACAAAATTCTCTAAATTTATTACTTTGTTCGCAGTATAATTGATGTTATCTAACATCCTTTGCAATAAGTTTGATTACAAACCAAAACTAGAAGCCTGACCTTGTGATCTAGATGCACGTGAGGTAGAAGTGTGAGAAGTAGAGGCACTTGAACTTTTGGAAAATCCTCCTCTCAAGCCAAATATAAAATGTTGCGAATAAGACTTCACATTAACACTTGTGATGGGCTTTAGAGGCTGCAATATCTCCTCCAAACTATCAAATCTAACTCCTGCCTGCTCACATAATGAAAAGATTAAGGATGCAAATCCCAAACATGCAACAGTGGCAGCGGTAGTAGAACCGATGATAGTAAGATAAATCAGAGATCCAATGTCAATCGACTTGAACTGCTAAATGCAATAGTTCAAGGTAGCTCTATCTCTGGTAACTTCGCTAAGGTGGTTAGTTGGTAGTATACGAGCAAAAATAAAATAGTATCACGCTTTAGATGTGGCATCTAACTTAGATGTGGGGAAGTTGATTCTTCTTTCATTTGTGATTTTCCACAGTCTTCTTCCACCGGTTAAGGACGATATGATCTCGTCCAACTCCTACTCAGTTGGACTATAATTCAAAAAAAAAAACACAACGTTCTAGGGGGCAATTGGTAAAACATATTTACTACCTCAAGGGAGAAATGCACTAATTTTCTTCGAAACATGACTCGATCTTATTCAGCTTTAGAGAGATTAGCGTAAAACTCCCAAATAATAGAAATTATGACCACATCAGAAAATAGTTAAATCATTCCCAATGTCGGTGAACAATCAAATCTTTAACTGCTCCACCCAAACTTTTAAAACATCTCTCAGGAATCAATTTTTTTTACTGCAGTGTGTCGTTATACTTGTCCTGAGCTTTCGTGCTAACGAACTTGCTTGAATCAAAATGGGACTTCCCTTTACTCCTCTTCATTCTTGGGGCCTTTTTTAAAAACCACATAAAATACACAATAAATCCTAAATTCAATATAAAATCACTAAACTCAACTTTTAAAAGCTTAAACTATCATTTCTATGTATTTACCATATGGTTTTCTCCAATTTTTACCAAGAATAGTGATTCTCGGTTAAATCCCTAATGTACTTAAAATACATGGTGAAAATAAATAATTTTTACATAGAAGTAAAGCTTTTACCTCAAGAAGATCAAATTTAGTAAATTTGGCTTGAATCCACCAAGAAATTTCACTATAAAAGAAGCCCTAACTCCTCACACGCAAACTCAGAGGAAGAAGACAACATAAAGGGGGTAAAAATGGTGTTTTTTGGTTAATTTTCCACATTTAACTATTCATGAATGGTTTGAGTGAACTGACGCTTAAGCACTACTAGTTCGGTGCTTAGGCGCCTACCTCTTAGGTTGTTCAACGCTTAAGCGCGGGGTTTTGGCGCTTAGGCGTCAGTGCACAAATTTTAATATTTTTGATTTTAACTGAAATGCACGTCTTGCCTATGGCAACCACCCCTAAATGGTCTTATAGATCTTTAATAACTATTTTCTTCCCCTTCAACTCCCCTCTTTCTCAAAACTCACCAATTTTCACTAATTCGATTCAACACAAAATAACACAAATATTTACACACAAATAAACACTTATATTAATTCACAAACAAATACAAACATTTGTGATACATAATTTCTCAATCCAAAGAGACTTGGATGAGATAAATCCTAAGCACAAAATCTAAGCAAACATAACACTAAAAACACAAAACAAACTTAATACTAATCATCACAGCACCTAACATAAAAAAAATTAAACTTAGAACTTAATTCCACTCTTCTTCTAGTGGAACAAATCCTGGAATTTCATTTGTTTCTCTTGGGGCATTTGGATTATAGATATGATAGAATGGATGGTGGTGAAGAACTCTGGTTGAGCCTTCTTCAACCCATGTTTTTTCAAATACATACCCTTGTATGCTTCTTCTATAAAACTTGTGTGGCTAAATTGCATATTAAGTTGCCTTCCATTATGCTCCAAATCTTGGTGCTTCATTCACTTTCACTTCAATTGAAGCCACGTTAGCCTAAATCTTTGTAATCTTCTCCGCTATTCCTTCTATACTAAAGGCTAAGAAACCATTGTATAAATCTTGTGCACTTTGACTAATGAACTTCTTCTACATGGATTCCTCCTTTGTCTTCATATAAATCTCCCAAGAAGACATTTTTCGAAGATCTCTCATTCTTCACTTAGATTTTAGGGTCAAAATTGAAGTGGGGTGAGAATTCTCTTCATTCCCTTCTATTTATAGGCTTTCAACCAAGCCTAAGACTACTAGACATGTTCTCAAACCACTAACCCATGTTAAATCTCACTAAAACATGTTTAAATCTTCTAGAAATGTAATTTAGCATGTTCAGTTAACTGTTGCGCTTAAGAACCGAATGTTGATGCTTAAGCGCCGGTGCTTAATTTAGCACAGATCAGCGTAACATCCAAATACTCATTTTAAAATGTCTAAGTCATCTATTAGGTCTTAGAATCATTACTAAATCATTATATATTCAATATACTACCACAATTTTCTTAGTCAAACACAACAACAAAACATTCAAAATATAAACAAAAAGATAACTATGGGTTGCCTCCCACAAAGCACTTGGTTTAATGTTGTCAGCCCGATATAACCCGTGCTTATTTTGGTTGACCCAACAACATAAGATCATTTAATTTAAGTTGATCACCTATAAAGTATGGTTTCAGCTTGTGACCATTCACTTTGAATATTTTCTCAGTTCTATAGTCACAACTCCATATGGATAAACTTTTATCATAAGAAATGGGCCCATCCACCTGATCTTAAGTTTGCTTGGAAATAATCTTAACCTTTCATTATATAGCAAAACTTGTTGCCCTTGCTCAAAATTTTTAGTAAGAATCCTCCGATCATGCCACATTTTTATCTTTTCCTTATAAATTTCAGCACTCTCATAAGATTCATTCATTATCTCTTCAAGCTCATTTAATTGCAATAGTCTTTTCTCGCCATTCTCCTTTAAATTGTAATTAAATTCTTTAATAACCCAATACACATTCTGCTGAATTTCAAATGGTAAATGACAAGCTTTCCTAAATATTAGCCTATATAGGGACATTTCTATAGGAGTTCTATATACATTCCTATAAGCCTACAAAGTATAATCAAGTTTGATTGGCCAATTCATTTTTATTAGATTAGCAAATTTTTCCAATATTCTTATAATTTCATGATTTGATTATTCAGCTAAACCACTTGAGTGAGGATGATAAGCAGTAGCAATTCGATGGTTGATATGATATTTCTTTAATAAATTCTCCATTATTGTATTTCTGAAAAGACTTCCCCCGTCAGTTATGATCACTCTTAGCATCCCAAATCTACAGAATATATTCATTCTTAAAAATATTTCAACACTTTAAGCATCACATCGAGGTAAAGAAATAGCTTTTATCCATTAGGATACATAGTCTATTGTTATCAATATATATAAATTTCTGAAAGATGATATAAATAGTTCCATGAAATCTAATCCCCAAAAATCAAATATCTCAGCTTCCAACACATAATTGAGGGGGCATATCATTTCTTCTAGAAATATTGCCTACTCGTTGAAATTAATCATAAATTTTGAGATAAGCATTAACATCTCTAAAGATTGTAGGCCAATAAAATCCAGATTGTAAAATTTTGTATATTGTTTTATCAACACCAAAATGTCCCCAAAATTAGACTTATAACATTTTTAGATAATTTCATAAGTTTCTTCTAAAGGAACACATCTTCGAATAATTAGATATTTGCCTTGTTTATATAAAAATGGGTCATCCCAAAAATAAGTCTTAGCTTTAGATAAAAATTTCCTCTTCTGTTGGTATGTCAGTCCATGGGGTATAGTGTCACTAACAATAAAGTTCACAATACCGGCATACAATGGAACAAGCAACTCATTAATACTGAACAATTATTCATCTGGAAAATGTTCATTAATTTCTCTTTTAAAATAAAGTGATTTTTCTAATTCAAGCCTGGACAGATGATTAACAATTTGATTCTCATCTCTCTTTCTATCTATCATCTCAAATTCAAATTCTTGCAAAAGAAGAATTCATCTTATAAGTTTTGGTTTTTCATCCTTCTTTATCATTAAATATTTAATAGTAGAATGATTTGTATGCATAATACATTTGGCTCCAATTAAGTATGATTTGAATTTATCAAAAGTACATACTATTGCTAATAGTTCTTTCTCAGTGATGGTATAATTAATTTGAGCTTCATTAAGAGTTCTACTAGCATGGTAAATTACTTTGAATACCTTATCATGCTTTTTTCCTTAAACAACTCCAATAACATAATCACTTACATCACACATTCATTCAAAAGGTTTTTCTCGATCTAGTTAATCAATAATTGGTGTAGTGATTAATTTTTCTTTTAATAGCTCAAAAACTTTTAGGCACTCCTCATAAAAATTAAAAATTACATCTTTTTCAAGCAAATGACTTGAAAGCTTAACAATTTTTTAAAAGTCTTTAATATATCACCTGTAGAATCCAACATGTCCTAAACTCCAAATTTCCCTCACATTTGTTGGGTAAGGAAAATTAGCAATCACTTGAATTTTGTAAGGTATACTTTCATACCATTTTCTGATATCTGATGTCCTAAATCAATTCCTCCTACTACCATAATTGGCATTTTTTCTCAATTAAAGACTAAATTTATTTCCTCACAACGCTTAACAACTCTCCATAAAAGTTCTAAACATTTTTCAAATGAGGTTCCAAACACTAAAAAATCAACCATAAAAATTTCAATTCCATCTTCAATTAAATCACAGAATATAACCATCATACATCTTTGAAATATAGCAAGGGCATTACATAAACCAAAGGGCATATTTCTAAAGCAAATGTACCATAAGGACTAGTAAAAGTAGTTTTCTCTTGATCCTCAGGAGATATTCGTATGTGGTGATAACCACTATGTCCACTGAAAAAGAAAAGTGTTTATGCCTAGCTAGTCTATCCAACATTTAATCTAGAGAGGGTAGTAGAAAATTATCTTTCCTACTAGCGAGATTTAATTTTCTATAATCAATGCATATTCTCCACTCTATGACTTGTCTTATTAGTAGTAACTCATTATGTAAATTCATATTCACAATCACTTCTCCTTTTCAAGGAATGTAGTGAATTAGACTAACACATGCACTATTTGAAATAGGGTAGATAGTTCTAGCATCTAACCACTTTAAAATTTCATTCTTAACAAATTCTTTAATTACAGGATTCAATCTCTCTTAAGATTCAGCCCTGGCTTTGCAGTTCTCTTCCATATGAATTCTATGCATTTAAATTAAAGGACTAATTCCATTAATATTAGAAATTTTCCATCCTAAGTCTTTCTTATAATTCTTCAACATTTTTGTTAAACACATTTCTTCTTCTGTAGTTAAATTTGAGGAGCCGGTAATGTTGAGGAATCACCTAAAAAGACATATTTAAATGTTTAGGAAGCAACTTCAACTCAAGTTCATGAGGTTTTTCAATCGATGGATAAAATGATTTATCTTTTTCTACCATGTCCAAAACTACAAAACTTTCTCGAACATAAATTGAATCTTCCTCGTAAAAATTTTAAATTGATTTAATTCCTCATCTTGCTCATGTTCCAACTATTTAATTTCAAATTTCTCTTTGAAAGTTGTATTGTAATGACATTCACTCAGACATTTATTACACATTCTGTAACATTCATCATCTTAACATTTTGCAGGATACTTTATTAATTTAAAAATATTAAAAGTAATTGTTTGTTCATTGACGCTCATAGTTAATTCCCCTTTCTACACATCTATCATTGTTCTTTGTAGCTAGGAAAGATCTCTAAAAAATGATAGGTATCTCCTTATCTTCCTCCGCATCTAGCACAATGAAATCAACAGGAAAGATAAATTGGTACACTTTCACTAAAACATTTCTATAACTCCCTTAAGACATGTTACTGAACAATCTGTTAACTGCAGAGTTACAGTAGTGTAGGATATTTCTCTTAATCCCAATCTTTTAAATATTGATAATGACATAAGGTTAATGCTTGCACCTAAATCACATAAAGCTACCAGGATCTTTAAGCTTTTCAGGAAGCTTTTTATGAATTATAGCACTACACTTTTCACTAAGTGCAATGCAACAGCCTTATTATCTTTGAACTTACTTTTCCTATTAAGAATATCCTTCATAAACATTGCATAGCTTGACATTTGTTCTAACGCTTTAGCATGTGAAATATTAATTATAAGCTTCATAAAGATTTCCATAAATTTTGAAAATTGTTTATCCAACTTTTGTTAACGAAATCTCTGAGGAAATGAAGGTAGTGGTTTCTCCAAGTGAACTTTAATTGGAGAAATAGGTCTCTCTAAACCTTTCAAAGCATCCTCTTCAGACTCTTCAATTTCTTCTCACTCTACTTCATTCTCTTTTTGAACTCTGCCTTCCAACTCTCTTTCTATTCTAAGTTGAACGACTTTTACTTGCTCTTTATGTTATTCTTTTGGATTTACTTCTGTATTACTTGGAATTGTTCCTTCGGACATATTACTTAATGAATTTGTTATTTGTCCCAATTGATTCTCAATATTTCTAATTGTAGTTCTTTGACTTTGTAACAGATTTCCCATTTGTAACACCATGTCTTCTATAGACAACTTTTTTCTCATTAAATTGTGGATTACTGTTAAAACCTAGAGGATAAGTGGGTCTATAATTACAATACCTTAGATTTTCCAATTTACCAATGTGTTCACTTGATTGTTCCCCCACTACTGATTATTAGAACCTGAAGTATTATTCTAGTTAATGTTAGGATGATTTTTCCAACCTGGGTTATAATAGTTTGAATATGGGTTATTATACTTGTTGTTTATGTCATTCAAAGTTTCTAATGATGTTTGAGAATCAACCATTTGGCCTAATGAATTCTCTTCAATCATTACAATTGGTTGAGAAAAATTCATTCCAAATTGGTCTAACTTCCTTGAAATTGTAGCAACATAATTTACTAACATCGCAAAAGCACCAGATTCATGAATATTAGCTACTTTCTTTGGATTTATCCTCTCAGAAGGCCTGAAAATTATTAACAACCATCTTTTCAATTAAAGCATAAGTATCATGAAATGGTTTTGACATCAATCAACCACCAGAAGTGGTTTAAGTTCAAATGAATTAGCCACAATAGCAGTTTTTGAATACTACAATGAAGTTCATCTACTGTAGGGTTTGCATAATCTCTTAAAGTTCTAAATTTTTGATTAATTTTAGCATTTTCATTATTTTTGTTTTTCATTTCTTGGAAATTTTTGGTTTTTTTTTTGTATTTTTAATTTTTTTTATTTTTCTAATAGTTCTTTCTAATTCAAAATCGTAGGACACTGGTGCTTTAGAACCTAAACTACACATACATTACCACAAAACAACATAAAATAAAATGACATAAACAAGAACTTTATATAAAAATAACACTACAATAATCCTATAATAAATCTAAAAGTTTAAATAAGAATTTCTAAAAGTATAAATTTTCTTTCTAAAAATTTCTTTAAGAAAAAAATTTATTCTTCTCGGCAACAGTGCCAAAAACTTGATCCCAATTTTTATATGACTGTATAATGTATGCAATTATAATCTTAATTTTTTCTTGCTTAAATTTCTTACTTTGCAATGGCTGCCAAAAACTTGACTTCGAAGCAAATAAGAATGAAATTATTATATTTAATTATGGGATACTACACAAGTATACATATCGTTATCAAGTAATATAAGGCTTTTTTATTAAGCCTAGAATATCGAACCTACAGGGAGAAATACAATATGTGACTAAATCAGAAGATATTAGATAATAAATTCTACTATGTAAAATATTCTTAATCAAACTATAGATGTTATAATAGGAATGAAAGTTCAATTCTTTTTGGTAATTTTTGATAATTGAAAGTAAAGTGAACAACTAACTAAATTTAACTAGATATTTGTAAGATGAAGGTAATATAAATAAATTATCTTTTTTATTATCATGAATTAGTAACAAGTATAAGAATTAAGTTTTGGAAGTGTTCAAATTATGTTGTGCCAAATAGGAGCAATAGTATTCATTACTCTTTTTAGAGATTTTATAAAGAACATTGGCAAATTTGAAGTTTAAATAATCTTGAATATGGGTTATGTAGGGAAGTTGCTAGCTCTCACTCTAAAGTTACCTTTTCTCCCTCCACCTGGGGGCTAACATCTCATATTAAAACCTAAAACCATTAATCAAATTGGGGGCTTTAGTTTGTCACTCTAAAGTCCTTTAATTCTACACCTTTCAAAGTTTATTTCTCTATTTATTTGCACTCAATCATATGAATTACATTCTCATCCATACAATCTCATGTGATTCTTACCATTAGTTGACTGAGACAATACCATCTCAAATCTTACATGTTCTTACAACAAATATTGACATCTTAGTTGGCCAAATCAAGAAGTAAATGAAGTACAAGGTTAAATTTTATTACAACTTATTCTAACATTAAATTTTAATACTTCACGCACTCTCTATGCAATACTTTATTACTTATCATTTTAGGAGAAAGATAAAGAAAACTACTCAAAATTCATGGATAAAACACACTACACTTAAGTTTAAAATTAGAAATCATGCAAATAAAAAAGAAGTTTAAATTAAAACCAAATGTATTGACATATATAAAAACTTATCTCAAATTCTCTCCACCAAACCCTTGAAGTTCTTTGAATCTCTTCTTCCTTTCTCTTAAAATACTCTCTACTGACTGACTATAATTCCTCTCCTTCTTCACTGTAAAAGTATCCTAATTAATCTAAGAGAGAGAGAGAGGCATTAGCGGTGTCTAGAGGAGAGCGGTGTCTCCTATTCAATTCAATACAAGTCCTTCTTTTATAATTTTTCAAAAGGTGTTATGGTGTCTCTTTAAAATGTGTCCACATTCAATAAATCTTCCAAAATTTGCCTCCTTTCAAAAACAATTGAATGTATTTTTGTATCCATTAACTATTTCCCATGTTTTCACTTAGAGTTTCTTCAAACAACTCTTCAAAAATTTGTCCAAATTCATTGAATCACCAAGTAACTAATTCTTGGGCTTAAACAGGAGGTACTTGGTAGTTAGATATGCCCTTCTCAATTTTACTAGTGCTTAAGTGCCAGTTCTGGGCTCTTAGGCACCACAATTCTTTTGCACACCTTGTTCATTTTTGCTCCAAATTTCATCTTTTTTCACTCCTTTCACCATTTTTCATCCATTTGATTGTACCTGAATGAAAAATATACAAATACCTTTCACTACAGCATCATATCTCAAAAATAAGTATAAAAATGTGTACATAAAGATTATATATTTTAGGTGTATCACACACCATAGTTATTGGTGGTCCATTTGTTGACCTTTCTTTTGGTTGAGGTCTAGTCTCTTCCTTAGAAGTCTATGATCCAGCCATAGGACTTTCTTGTTGACCATCCTAGAGGATTAGTGATGACGCCCTCACCTTTATAAATTATAAAACTCTTTTTTGCTTAGCTTGAAGTACCACATTTTGGCTCTAAACTCTAGCACATAGTATGTGAAGTCAATTCAGGGGAGCTCACGAGGAGTCTCCATAGGACTTTTTGGCCTTAGGGTTGACCCTGTGTGATGTGGTCTTGGTCAGTCTCACACACGCATATACTTGATACCCCTCACTTGCACTCACATCCTTAACCCTTAACCAAATATGCTTAGTTGATCCCTTAATATTTTTGGAAATTCATGTGGATGGTCCCCTAAACCATTAGGCTTAGGTTTGGCTAGACTAGCACATGGAGGATCCAAAGTGGAGTGTCTCTTGGTCTCATGGCTCATGAAGGGTAATTTCATGATTATCATCCTTAATTGATTTCATCCTACCCATATACTCAATTTAGCCTTTTGCTCCTAAACTTTCCCATAATTACCAAATTACCCTTGAAACCCTAAAATCCTTAAAATTTCCCAAACCACCCAACTTCATCCAAAAATCACCCCAAACTGTTTTTAAGAATCCAAACTACCAAAAACACAGTAAAATTTTTAAAATTATCAAAATACCCCTAAGTTTGCCAAAATTACCAAAATGTCATTGATGCCCCAAAAGTTTCAAAAACCTAGAAAAACATTTCAAACACTCCCAAGAAACCAACCTTAACCACCCATGAAGTCCAATTTGCCCAAATTTAACAAAAATCACAATTTTGCCCTTTAATGCCCAATTACCCCAATTCACCTCCAATTTCCACCAAATTGATCCCAAATTTCCCCAATTTCAATTCTAAACTCAATTTCATCATCTTTAAGCTTGATGAAAACCAAATTTGAGCTCAATTGAACCCAATTTCAAACTTAAAGTCTAAGCCCAACCAAAATACCCAATTTCCCCAAATTGAACCACCTAACCTATCCAATTTCCTGAATTTTGAATTCCAAATTCCTTAGAAAATTACTTTAGACCAAATTCAACTTTCAATTGGCCCTAGCCTAGCCTTAAATCTCACTGAAATCCAACTATGCCAAGATCCACAAATTTGCACCTAAGTCTAAATTCCATCAAATTGAACCTCATAACTCCAAAATTTCAACCCAATTGTTGTCCAAAACTCTTCATTACAAACCCTTGGACCAATTCAAACCATCAATTGAGCCTAACCTAAACCCTAGCCCAATCCAAACCTAAGTCTAACCACATTTCCCCAAAATTAGCATGGGTCAAATTCTGCTAAATTGAACTCTCAAATCAATCCAAAATCACTCAAAACCTCTGGCCTGGCAGACCGGCCTAGTGGCCGGAAAACATCAAAACTGAGAGCAACCTGAAGATTTGAACTCAAAATTTGAACTCCATGGGTTGGCCCATCCTAATTACTTGCTTGCATCTTTCTCTCCTCAACCTATGCAATTAATTGCACACACTGGCCAGCCATGGTGGCCACTTGATGCAGGTGGATTTAGTGTGTTAGTTTTGCAAATATTTTTCAATATTATAAAATACAAATGACAGATGCAATAACAAATGTGTAGATTAATCCCTAAAAAATAACATCAATTAAAATAGTTTTATCTTTTAATAATCTTTAAACTGTCAAATCCCCTTTAAAAATAATGCAAGTATACTTATCGCTCAAGTAATAAAGGGCTCTAAAGGAGTCCTAGATATCAATCCCATAGGGAAGTTGGAAATGCTTGTAAATAATTTCTTAAGATTATAATGTCAATTACTATTTTAAAACTATAAAAATTAAAGTGCAAAGTTTGAACACTAAGTAACAAGTGAATGCTAATTAAAATATAGTTGAAAGACAAAATTAACTATACTAAATGCCAAAATTTCAAAAGTAAATTTATGAAAATTAAAATTAAGAAGTTGTGATGAAAAGTTCAAAATTAAGAAAGCATTCTTCCCCTTTACAATGAGTATATGGTTTATGTAAAAATTAAAATCATTTGAATATATAAAAAAATTATTTTGTGCCAAATAGGAACAATCTTATTCTTTACCCTCTTCTAAGTGCATAATAAACTTTGACTAATGCAGATTTTGGTCCCTAATTTNACAGGATTGAGGTCCCATATTTCAGAATTGTTAACCAAGATCTTAAGTGACTGTTTACTGCCTGCTATGGATTTCCTTTCTCCCTCTCTATCTTCAGTTTTTGCACTCCATGCTAGCTGGGGTCTACTTTTTGGCAAACTTTTTATTGTTAGTGTAGTTTTCTTTTTGGGAGGACTAATGATTCCTGTATTGAATCAAAAGTCTCCGGCTATTTTTTCTTTCTTGTAACCCCTTTTTAATCAACATGTAGGGAGACAAATGCATCTCCTTCTTAACAAATGAAAATTTACTTAATGTTGTTCACCTGCAAGAACTTCTTTTACATCAAAAAGCTACACAAACTAAATTTTGTGTTGGGTCTATTTTGTGTCAAATAGGAGCAATCCTATTCTTTTCCCTCTTCCGAGTGCATAAAGAATATTGACTAATCTTGAGTTTGGTCCATAATTCTGTGGTTCAGCTGGGAGGATATGAGCTGTCACTCCAGAGCTACCACTACTCCTTCCTTTGAGGGCTAACAATCTCACATCAGTTTCCAATCAACTGGACCAAATTGGGGATTTTAATCTGTCGCCTTAAAATCTCCAATTCTAAATCCAACAAAGTATATTTCCATATTTATTTGCACCCAATTCCATGGATGAAATACTCTCTCATAAATCNCAATCTCACATCAGTTTCCAATCAACTGGACCAAATTGGGGATTTTAATCTGTCACCATAAAATCTCCAATTCTGCATCTAACAAAGTATAGTTCCCTATTTATTTGCACCCAACTCCATGGATAAAATATTCTCCAATGAAATTAAATGTGATTCTCCCCCTGTTGTAGAAATCAAAGCCCTTTCAAAACATTTGTTTCTCAACAAATTTTAATAATTTAAGTGACCAGCTTGAAAATTAAATGAAGATCGGAGTTCAAATTGTCACAAATTATTGACTCTTAAAACCATATAAAAAAATCAATTCTTCACAAAATCATATCTCAAAGTAGGGAGAAGGATAAATAAAACAACTCAGAAGTCATGAGAAGGATATGATAAAATACAGATTTCTTATATAAAAATAAGTTTACAAAATAAAATAAATCAAAGACACAACTTATCTCACAATCCTTACCAAGAAAGCTCCTAGAAGTTCTCTCCAAGACTTTCTTTCTTTACAAGCACTCTCAATTCTTTCTTAGACATGTAATGAAGAAGAAATCTCTCACCTTCCCTCTCCTCTTACAATCCTTGAAAAAAATCTCCAAGCCCTTAACTTTATCTCTGTCTCTAACTCTCCTTCTTTACGCCACACACCTCACGCCCAAAACTCCTCTCTTTTTTCTCTTCTCCAAGCTCCAGACTTCATTCCCTTTTATTAAAGGCTGCCTCCCTTCAAAAAGAATTCAAAATTCCCTCCAAACTTTTGTCCAAAAGTCAGCCTTTTTAAATTCAAAAGCATGTCCATTCATAAAAGAGATATATCCCTTCATAAGAGAACCTTCCAAAGTCTCAAGATGCATTGAATTACTCCAATGGGTGTTTAAAACAAGTGTCCCTTTGAAAATTTGCACAAAATTCTTCTCGAATCGCCCTAATCCGCAATAAGTTTTCCCTGGCGCATCATGCGCCAACTATCTGTCAAATGGCACATCTGGCGCCAATCTGGTTCATCATATGTTAATTTACTGAAGGCTGTGCTTTTCTAGCTTTTGGCACATCTAGCGCCAATCTGGCGCATTGATCCCTCTTGATACTGCTAATATGCAAAGTACAACAATAACTCAGATTATATTTCACTTATATTTCCTTATTTATAAGAATACCAAAAACTTGATCTTGAAGAAAAATAAGAATTTAACTTTTAATTTATATATATTAGGATACTACGCAAGTATATGTATCATGATCAAGTAATATAGGACTTTTTGATTAAGACCTGAATATAGAACCCAGAGGGAATTTATACAATATACACTTTTAAAAAACTTTCTATTTGTAAAAAGATAATTACTTAAACCAAATATATTTTGCAGTAATAAAAATTCAAATATTTTTGGTATTTTGACAAAATAGTAACAACTTAAAAAGATAACTATAGTTTTGTAAATGAAAAACACTTAATAAAAAAATAACTTTCTTCTTATCATGAATCAGTAACAAGTATAGGAATTATGTTGTGGAAGTATGCAAATTGTGTTGTGTCAAATAGGAGCAATAATATTCTTTAGCCTTACTAGAGTTGCTATAAATAACATTGGCTAATTTAAAGTTTAAATAGTTCTGAAGACCGGCTAGGTAGGGAAGATACTAGCTCTCACTCTAGAGTTCCCACGATTATCTCCACCTGAGGGCTAACATCTCATATCAAAACCTAAAACAATAAACCAAGTTAGGGGCTTCAACCTGTCACTTTAAAGTCCTCTAACTCTACACCCTTCAATGAATGTTTTCCTACTTATTTGCACTCAAACATATGAACTACATTCTCATTCATACAACCTCATGTGATTCTTTCCAATTGTTAACTGAGACAATATCAGTCTGGTTCTTACATGTTCTCACAACAAATTTTATCATCTGGATTGGCCAAATCAAGAAGTAAATGAAGTGTATGGATTTAAATCATCACAACTTCTTCCAACATTAAAGATCAAAACTCTCCACAATTTCTATCCAAAACTTAATTACTAATCACTTTAAGAAGAAATATAAAGAAAACTAATCAGAATCCATGGAGAAAATAAAACCACACTTTAGTTTAAAAGTAGAAATCATTGTGAAACTAACAACAAGTTTCAATTAAAACCAAAAGTAGTCTCAAAACAAAAAGATAAAAACTTATCTCAAGTTCTCCACCAAACTCTTTAAGTTCCTTTGATCTCTTCTCTTTACAATCACTCAAAATAAAATAACAAAAATGATAAAATAAAAGTGAAAGTGGTGCCTGAAAATCTCTCCGAACTAACTTCCTAAATGAGAACTTTCAAAACTTTCCAATACTTTCAGGACTCTTTTCAAAGTCCTCTCTTCTTTCTTTTATAGTTTTAAAAGAGATGCCTTGGAAACTCTTCAAAATATGTCTATATTCCAGGTATTTTCCCAAGAGATGCATCCTTTCATGATAATTTTCATCCATGGTAGTTATGACCACCTATTAAGCCAATGGATGCCTCAAAAACCTCTTCAAAATTCACAAAAATCAATTTTACTCGTCTAGTAACTGCCACTGGAGCTTAAGCACGGGATCTCTGGCACTTAGGCGCGGCCTTCTCTGTTTAGCCGGTGCTTAAGCGTTGGATCTGAAGCTTAGGCGTCTAAACTCTTTTGCACATTTTTCACTTTTTTGCTCCAAATTTGACCCTTTTTCGCTCCCTTAAGCATTTTTCATTCTTTTTATTTGTATCTGCAAGAAAAACACAAAAATACCTTTCATTAAAGTGCAATATCTCCAAAATAGGTATAAAAATGTGTCTAAAAATACTATATAATTTAGGTGTATCAAAATCCCCCAAACTTAAAATGTTACTTGTCCTCAAGTGACACTTTAATCTTTAAAAACTACATATGTATGATATGTATATGAGTTTCTTTAGGAGTTACTAAAATTTAGATTTACAAATATAGCAGTCTAATTTAGAAAAAAATATTCACTAAATGAAACCAACTTAAAGTTTAAGATTCTTAAAGTTAAGAAAAAAGAAAAAAATGAGTTTCTATCTAATTCAAAAATGTATTGTAGATTTTCCAAATTTAGAATTTAGTTCTTTTATTATCTCCACTTAAAATATTTTATTAAAAATAATTTTACTTATTATATTATATCTATAAGCTTAAGAGTTTCTCAAGTCATATACTTTGAAAAGATCAAATGTAGAAGCAATTTTTGATTAGACACTAATCTTCAATCTTCTCCTTCCTTTTTTTTCTCTTTTTCTTTTTCTCTTTCTTTTCTTTTTCTTTTCTTTCTTTTTTTTCTTTTCTTTTTGCTTTTTAGGCAAGGATTACTATATCTGGATAGGCCTTTAATGATTTTGAATTCCACTTCANAAATCAAATGTGATTCTCCCCATGTTGTAGAAATCATAGCCCTTTTGGAACATATGTTTCCCAACACATTTTCACATTTCGTTTAGCTAGATCAAAGAGTGAATGAAAATTAGAGTTCAAATAATCACAAATTATTGAAATTTAAAACCATATAAAACAAAATTAATTCTTTAAATAACCATATCTCAAAGTAGGGAGAAGGATAAAGAAGACTACTTAGAATTCATGAGAAGGATACGATGAAACACGGATTTCATATATAAGAACAAGTTTACAAAATAAAAGAAAAGACACAACTTATCTCACAATCTTCCTAAGCAAACTCCTAAAAGTTCTCTCCAAGCCTTTCTCTCTTTACAAGCACTCTTAATTCTCTTTTAGAAGTGTAATGAAGAAGATATCTCTCACAATCCCTCTCCTCTTACAATCCTTGAGGAAAATCTCCAAGCCCTTGACTTTCCCTCTCTCTTTCTAACTCCCCATCTTCAAGTCACACACCTAACACCCAAAAGTCCTCTTTTCATGCCCTAGACTTCCCTCTATTTTATCAAAGGCTGCCTCCCTCCAAAAAAATTCAAAATTCCCCACAAACCTGTGTCTAACAGTCAACTCTTTTAAATTCAAAAGACATGTCCATTGATCCATGAGACATATCCCTTCATAAAGGAACCTTCCAAAGTGTCTATATGCATTGAATTACTTTAATGGGTGTTTAGAACATGTGTTTCTTTGAAAATTTGTGCAAAATATGTCTCGAACCACCTTAATCTGCAAAAAATCATCCATAGCGCATCTGGCCCCAAATCTGGCACATCATGCGCTAACTCTCTGTTAAATGGAGCATCTGGCGCCAATCTGGCGCATCATGCGCTAACTCTCTATCAAATGGAGCATCTGGTGTCAATTTCGCGCATCATGTTTCAGTTTGCTGAAGACCACGCTGTTCTAGGTTTTGGTGCATCTGGCGCCAATCTGGCGTGCCATGCGCCAGAATTCAAAACTTCGTTGTTTTGGCTCCAATTTTTTTTTTTTGCTACTTTTTCTTCAAATGCCTAAAATTGATATACCTGCAACAAAAATATGAAAATACCCTTTTTTAGAGTGCAATATCTCCAAAAATCTCCAAAAATAAGCATAAAATATATACTTAAAACAACATATTATTTTGGTGTATCAAAATCCCCCAAACTTAAATGTTACTTATCCTTAAGTGACACTTTTACTACATAAAAGCATATGACTCAGGATAGAGACTAACTTATAATTTATATACTTTAGTTCAATAAGTAAAATAGTAAAATTTACGAGAAACCTTTAATAACTTAGAATCAAATTCTAAGTCTAAGAGTACTTAGTAGTGAATTTTAAGATTTCTTAATTTCTATTTATTTCAAGAAGAATTGCAATTTGTCTTATCAAGGATACTTAGAATATTCATATGAAAAAGAACTTCAGGAAAACTTTACTAATATTGCTACTAATAATCCAATATAATTTTAGAAAATGTAATAAAGATTTTCCTTAAGTTCATTCAAGTGAAGCTAATTTTTTGTCAGGCATCTCCTCAAGCTTCTCCTCTTTTATTTTTCTTTTCTTTTCTTTTTCTTTTTTTTTTAAGATCTTTTCAATCCTTTCTTATCTTTTTCTTTCTCAAGTGAGGATTACTATATCTAGATATCCTTTAAAAGTTTTGAACTTTATTATTATCTTCTTAAAGTCAAAACTCCTTACCTTTCTTCACTTTATAAATTCATATTAATTCATGATTTTTATAAAGTCTCATTCCTTTCTTCTTTCATGAAACTCTAAAATTCTTAATGCTTCAAAAATACAATTTCCCTTACGTTTTAAAAAGAAAAACTTAGTCTTATCTTATCATACCAAATATCTTTAACTTTAGAATTGACCTTTGTTATTAAAAACTTTTAACTAAATTTACCATATTATTCATAAACTTAAGTATAGTCATTAAAAGTTTAATCTTAATACCCCATGCCATGTTAAATTAATTTTAAAAATGTTGTTACTTCATGAAAAATAAAATTTAGTTTACTTCTTTTTGAAAGAATTTTTTCTTTCCCCCAAACTTAAGTTCTTAAAGATTTTAAAAAAAATTGTTTAAGTTTGAAATTCAATTGGTGAAAGAAAACAGTAAATGCATGAAAAAAAAACTAACATGTAGAGGATTTTTTACTATGAAATTGGGCTCTAGTACACTGCTAGTACTAAATTTAAAAATACACACAGGTTTTAAAGCATAAATTGAGATATAATATATTCTAAAGAATTTGCTGAGATTTAAAAAAAGAAACAAAAATTGAAAATACTAAAATATGCAGAAAAAAGTAAAAATCTACAATTACTATTACCATTTTAAATCCACAACACAAAACTACAATTACTATTACCATTTTAAATCCACAACACAAAATAAAATTTTTACTACTACAGTTTCAATGTCAACCAAATAATATCCAAACAACATACAAACAAATAAACAACTAAACTAAATAAATAAACTAACTCCAAAAAGTATCAATCTTCATTGCCTTCCTCATCAACATCTTCTTATTCTTCTTCTTCTTCATCATCATCATGAATAGAAGCATATGGAGTAAAGTTGGGGCAAGTAGAAAATTTCACATTGTATTTACCCCTAAGATATATCACCAAAGCATCCTCAAAAGCTATATCATGCTGAACTCTTTTTTGCTGATACTTATCATTTTAAGCATTTTCTTGCTTCAATCTCTCCAATCTGATTTTGAATATTTAATATACCTAATTGTTAAATCATGAGTTGGTCCATAAAGTTTTCTAATGATGTAGATTGAGAAGTAGATGCCCTTGCAGCTAATGTAGAGGGTCTATCGCTTCTTCCAACCCTAAATTCAATAAATGATTCAGCTCTAAACCATATTCTTTCCAATAGGATTTTATGGCTACAATATTTCTTCATTTCTATAAGACTTTTCTCCTGATTTCTGACAAAGAGTGAAAATCAGGGCATGGTAACCCAAACCACTAGTTGTAGAGATCTTAGTTGTGCTTCATGCGTGATGAACTATAAGAGCACCAAAATCTATTACTTTCATATTTTGAATGCAATAGTTCAATACATCTCTATCCTTTGTTAAATCGACGAGATGATTTGTTAGTAGTAATCTAGCAGAAATGCAGTGGCGCCATACCTTTGACCGACTAGTCAACATGGAAGCGAAGAAGTTAACTATCTTATTATTTTTAATCCTCCACTGTCCTCTTCCATCAGTCAAGAAGGCAATCACTTCATCCAGTGATGAATCAGTCATCACGAATGCAGCATATTCATCAAAAAATACAATTCTCAACCCATAAAAAGCATTGATCCTTTATGCAATAAATTCAACTTGCTTACCTCGCACGAGAATGTGCTCGTCATTAGTGAATTTTAAGTTAGCATAAAATTCCTGAATCATTGGAACAATTGCTACTGTAGTGAAGCAGAAAAATCATTCTCAATTTCTCGTAAAAATCAACCTCTCGATCTTGCCACCCGGGTTAGCAAATTCCTATTCCTTGATCAATCTTCTCGATTTGATTTGAGTGTTATAACTGTCTTGGAGCTTCAAATTAACAAACCTTCGTGCATCAAAATCATATGTTCTTCCTCTATTCACTTGTGGAGCCATTTGAAATTTTACCAAAATCCAAATAAATTCCAAATAAACTACAAAACTAAAAATCTAACTCCCAAGTAAGATTATTTGGTAAGAAACTTTTCACCATGAGTTTTCTTCAAGCTTTTTCATCAAAAAATCCCAACTTTTAGATTTTCCATTATGTAGGAAAAAGCCATGGTGAAAATAAAAAATTTCCAAGTTAAAGTGAAGTTCTTACCAAGAGAAGTTGAAATTAATGATTTTTAGCCTGCGAAATCTTCTCTATCGCGCTTAATGTGAAGCTCTAGGTCAAGGTTTAGAGGTAGCAGACGACCCAAATAGTAAAAATGGAGTTTTACAGTGTGATTTCATGATTTTTTAGGAAATTAGGCATTTTTGAGAATTTGGCGCATCACGCACCAACTCTCTGTAAACTGGTGCTTCATGCGCTATTCTGACGCATCTTGCTCCAATGCCTAAATTTTTCCAGATTTCATTTTTTGTAAAAATCTGCTTCGTACCGCTATACGTCTACCTCTAATTAACTCAAATGAAGCCTTATAAGTATAATTAAACATTACTCTAACATACATCTTTCATAAACAACACAAAACTCACTTTTATATATAAAATCTGTGCTATTACAACCTAACATTTATCGAGCCAACAAACATCTATTTCAGTATTTAAAGCAAACCAAAACATCCTAACACTGAAATCTAAACATATAAATTCCAAACACAAACATCGATATAGTTTAACGATAAAAGTAAATCCAATCAATCACAACAAAAAACTAAAACAAGCGGTACTAAATAAAACGTTTTGTGCATAGATTAAGTTCAAACACCTTCTTCACTCTTGTCCTCTTGGATATCTCCTTTAGATTGGTAGTGCACATACAAGTTATAGAAGGGTCGATAAGGAAACTCATCAGTAGAATCTTCCCCAATCCAAGCATGTTTCTTGAACATAAGTACCAAGCCATCTTCACTATGACCCGTATGCCCAAAATGTTCTTTAAGTCTCTAGTCTAAGTGATCCAACATTTGAGAAATTTTTACAAATGCATGCATAAGATTTTGCAACTCTTTTTCTATCTTCTTGATCCTTTTCAAAAGTGCATTAGAAATGAAGTAAGGCTGAATAAGTGATGAATTCTGGGATTCCTGATCTATCAATACGTTCATATCATTTTCATCTCACATTCCAATATAGGTGCAATAGACTTCTAAATCCATCAGCTTCCAATGAAGAAGCACTTTTTCCCAAATCTCATAAAGTACTTGCGATTGACTGCATAGTATAAAAATAGTGGATGGGTGTCTAAGTATGATTGCAGTCCCATTCACAAGAAAACCTAAAAATGATTTTACAATGATTGCTCCAATGTCAAAAGGTTTTTTGGTTAGAATACAATAATTTAAAATATCACTCTCCTTAGTTACCTTACTGATTTTAATTATAGGCAGTAATTTTGATGCAATAAAAAGTGTCATTCCTCAGAAGCAGGATTTAACAACGATGATGAAAAACTTACATTCCAGCATCTTTGGCCTCGCAATTTATATCTTCATCTGTAAGGTACCAATAGAGTTCATTCATATTATCTCTCATAAGGGTAAAATTTGTGTAATGGCAGATAGGCACATCTTCAATCCTAAACATCTCATTTATTCTTGAAGTATTGAATTGTACAAACCTGCCTCGCACATAGACAATTCCTTGGTTGATTCCATATAGATATACATAAAACTCTTTCACCACAGGGGCGACTACGGTGGAAGTAGTGTAACAAAGCACTTCCAAACATCTCTGCATAACAATCTCTTCAAATTGAGTATTCGGTGTATTGAATCCTCGATTACAGACCCCCTTTCTTTGATTAGCCTCTTCTTCACTAGAAAACAATCATTCAACTTCTACGCATCAAAACTGACAAACTTTCTCCAATTGAAAACCCAAATCTAGTGGAATTCTTAGAGTGGGATGCCATTAGAATTGAAAACTAGTGACTCCTTCTTTGTTTTCCCCCTATAATGGACTTTGGAATTAATTTTTGGGAGTTATAAGAAGAAGAACTCGCCAAAAACCACCTTTTGAAACGTTTTAAGTTTTTTGTCACTCCAGCACATCATTCACCGATTTTTGTGCATGCACCAGCTCTTTGAAATTCATTGCATTATGCACCAGTTTCAAAAATTTTGCTTTTTCAATTTCGAGCAAAAATTCTCGACTCTTCCATAAAACTAAGTAACTAAATATGGTTTTTTAAATTATTATTATTATTTTAAATACACGGACTCTATGAAAACAAAAATATAACTATATTTAAAATGTTCCGAACAAAAATTTGGGAAGCAAAATAAACAACGATAAGTATGGGTTGCCTCCCACAAAGCGCTTGGTTTAATGTCGTTAGCTCAACATTCCTAG
The DNA here is from genome assembly GCA_002079205.1 of Phalaenopsis hybrid cultivar. Lineage (NCBI taxonomy): Eukaryota > Viridiplantae > Streptophyta > Magnoliopsida > Asparagales > Orchidaceae > Phalaenopsis > Phalaenopsis hybrid cultivar. Next base: position 48,830 of record JXCR01137804.1, on the reverse strand, counting down.
ACTTTTTTCTAGGTGACCCAACATTATAGTCTCTTTAGAAACTGGTCTTTGACCATCAAAAAAATGTTTCAATCTTTGCCCATTTACTTTAAATATCCTTCCAGTCTTAGGACCTTTAATATTAACAGCTCCATAGGGATAGATTCTTACAACTTTGAATGACCCTTTCCTTCTAGACTTCAGTTTTCCAGGAAATAATTTCAATCTTCTATTGTATAATAAAACTTTCTATCCAAGTTCAAGTTTTTATTTATTATCTTTCAATCATGTCATTCTTTCATTCTTTCTTTATAAATCTTAGCATTATTGTAAGATTCATTCCTAATTTCTTCAAGCCCATTCAATTGCAATAATCTTTTCATACTAGCGCCTTTCAAATTGAAATTGAATTCCTCAATAGCCTAATAAGCTTTATGCTCCAATTCTACTGGCAAGTGACAAATCTTCCCAAATAAGGGGACATACTTATAAGTGTCTTCCAAATTATCATGTATGCCCATAATGCAATATCTAATCTAACAGACCAATCCATTTTACTAGGATTTACACTTTTTTTTCAAAAATTCTCTGAATTTCACGATTATATACTTCTGCTAAACGACTTGTCTGGGGATGATAACCAGTTGCAATTTTATGCATTATATTATATTTTTCTACCAATCTTACAATTGTTGCATTTCTAAAATGGGATCCTCCATCGATAATGATTACTCTAAGCATTCCATATCTTGTAAAAATATTTTTAATTAAACTTTTTGAAGCACTTCGAGCATCACATTGAGGTAAAGTGATTGCTTCAATCCATTTTGAAACATAATCTAATGCAATCAGTATATATATATATATATATTTCTGAATGAAGGTATAAATGGTCCCAAAAACTCCAATTCCCATGCATCAAAAATTTCAATTTCTAAATTAAAATTTAGAGCCATTTCATCTCTTTTTGAAATATTACCGACTCTCTAACACATATTACATGTTTTTATATATATATTAACATATCTAAATAGAGTAGGTAAATAAAATCCAGATTGCAAAATTTTATGAACAGTTATATCATTCCCATAATGTCATCCAAATTCAGAATTATAACATTTTTTAATAATTTCTTGAATTTCATTGTAAGACTCACATCATCTCATTACTAAATCTTTTCATTATTTATATAAATAGAGTCCATACCAGAAATAATACTTTGCATCATGAATGAATTTATTTTCCTGTTGTTTTTATTAATCTATATATTAAAATACCACTAACATTATAATTTACAATATCAGCTTACCAAGGTATTTCCCATCCTTTTACAATATAAAGTTGTTCAGCAGGAAAAGTTTTATTAATTATTTTTTCCGTGTCAAGTATTTATGGTTGTTCTAGCCTAGATAGATGATTAAAAATTTGATTATCAATCCCTTCCCTATCGAATATTACCAAAACAAACTCTTGCATCAGAAGTACCCATCAAATTAATATTGGTTTTGCATCCTTCTAATGCATCAAATATTTAATAGTCGAATGTTCAGTATGCACAACACATTTAGCTCTAATTAAATATGACCTTAACTTATCAAAAGCATACACAATGGCTAATAACTCTCTTTCAGTGGTGGTGTAGTTAATCTGAGCATCACTAAGAGTCTTACTGGCATAGTATATAACTTTAAAAATATTATCATATCGTCCTAATACAACTCTTATTGCATAATCACTAGCATCACACATTAATTCAAAAGTTTCTCCCAATTAGATGAAACAATTACAGAAGCAATGATAAATTTTTCTTTTAAAGTTTCAAAGGCTTTAAGGCAATCTTGGTTGAAATAAAATTTTATATCTTTTTTCAGAAGTTGGCATAAAGGTTTCGTAATTTTTGAAAAATCTTTATTATATCAATTGTAAAATCTAGCATGTCCTAAAAAGGTCCTAACTCCTCTTAGATTAGTAGGTGGAGGTAAGTTTGATATAAACTGAATTTTTGCAAGATCTACTTTCATGCCCTTTTCAGAAATTTTATTCCCAAGCACAACTCCTCTTGCAACCATAAATTGACATTTCACCCAGTTCAATACGAGATTAGTTTTTTCACAACGTTCAAGAACTTTCACTAACTTTTTTAGACATATTTCGAATGAAATTCCAAACACAGAAAAATCATCCATAAAGACTTCAATTCATTTTCTTATTAAATCACTGAAAATTGACACATACATCTTTGAAATGTTGTAGGCGCATTACATAGTCTAAAGGGCATTTTACAAAAAGAAAAAGTTTCATAAGGACTAGTAAATGTTGTTTTCTCTTGATCCTTTAGAGCTATAGGTAATTGATGATAACAGGTATATCCATCTAGAAAACAAAAATATCTGTGCTCGGCCAGCCTATCCAACATCTCATCCTAAAAGGGTAAGGAAAAATGTTCCTTCCTGGTGGCAGAATTTAATTTTATATAGACTATGCAAATTTGCCATCTAGTGACTTGTCTTATTGGTATTAATTTGTTATTCTCATATAATAGCACATGCACTTCTCCATTCTTTGGAACACTGAGAATTGGACTTACCCAAGCACTGTCTAAAATAAGATATATTATTCCAGCATCTAACTATTTTAAAACTTCTTTCTTAACAACTTCTTTTATCATAGGATTTAATGCCATTTGAGGATCAACTTTTGGTTCATGTTGATCTTCTAATAAAATTCTATGCATACAAAATGAAGGACTGATTCCTTTAATATTAGCTAATGGTCATCTAAAGGCTTTTTTATATCTTCTCAAAGTTTGCAACAACTATTATTCTTGCTCATCAGTTAATTCTAAGGATACTATAACAAGTATTGTAGATAATCTCCTAAGAATGCATACTCCAAATCTATAGTAAGTGTTTTCAGTTCTAGTTCAAGAGGTTTCTCAATAGATGATATCAAATTCTTATTACTTTCTATTGGATCTAACCACTCAAATTTTTCTTGAACATAATCCAAATCTTCTTTACTCACTTTTTTAGATTCATCTTGAGTTTTATCCTCATTTTGATATTCTATATATTCCTTTTAAAATTCTCTTTCAAATGTCTTTTTAAAAAATTCATGGCTTAGATATTCATTAATATCCATTCTAAAGCATTCAATCTCTTGCTCGTTTGCAGGGTATCTCATTGATTTTGCAGTATTAAATGTAACCTCTTGATCACTAACTCTCATTGTTAGTTCTCCTTTCTGTACATCTATCAAAGCTCTTCTAGTGGCCCGGAATGGTTTTCTTAAAATGATAGGAATTTCTCTATCTTTCTCCAAATCTAATACAATAAAGTCCACAGGAATGATAAATTTCTCAACTTTTAGCAGAACATATTCTATAACTCCTTTAGGATAGGTAATTGAATGATCAACTAACTGAAGAGTTACAGTCATAGGTGAAATATCTCCTCAGCCCAACATTCTGAAAATTGATAACGACATAAGTTTGATATTGGCTCCTAAATCACATAAAGCTTTTCTAAGAAAATCTTTCTCTAATAGCACATGGAATAGTAAAAATTCTAGGATCTTTAAGTTTTTCAGGAAGCTTTTTCTTAATTATAGTGCTACACTCTCTACTGAGTGCAACAGTCTTGTTATCTACAAACTTCCTTTACTTATTAAGTATATCTTTTATGAACTTCACATAGCTTGGCATTTATTCCAAAGCTTCAACAAATGGAATGTTTATTATTAATTTCTTTAATTTTAAAAATTTTTAAAATTGGTTTTCTCTATTTTTGTGCTTCAATCTTTGAGGAAACAGAGGTGGAGATCTTTCTATAATGATTTTCATTGGTTTAATAGGACATTCTGGCTCAAAATGAAAATCTTCACAAGATTTTTCATTTTCCACCGCAACTTTTTCAACTTTAGCTTCCGCTTCTTTTTTAACTTTGTTTTTAAATTCTTTTCGACTTCTCAGTTGAATAGCCTTAATTTGTTCTTTGTTCTGGTCCTTATGATATACTTCAACATTATTAGGCAATGTTTTTGGAAGTCTACTGCTAAGTGCGGTAGCAATACATCCCAATTGGTTTTTCATGTTTCTAATTGCAGCTTCTTGACTTTGTAATTGACTCCCCATTTACAATATCAATTCTTCCATTGACAAATTTTTCTCCTTACTCTGCAAATTATTAAATCTTGGAGGGTAATAAGGTTTATAAGTTGCATTTCCTTGATTGTTGGAGTTTTCCAATGGGTTTGCAGTGTTGTTTCCCCATTGCAGATTTACAGCATTAGAATTATTACTACTCCAACTAAAATTTGGATGATTCTTCTAACCGAGAATATAATAATTAGCATAAGGATTACTAGAATGATTATTTATTGCATTTAAGGTCTCATAAGAAGATTGGGATTCTATCATTTGTCCCATTGGACTTTCCTGAAGCACAAGTGATGTTTCAAAATAATTCATTCCATATTGATCTATCTTCTTCCATATAGAAGCTATTTGTGCAACTAACATAGATATTGCATCAGAATCATGATTATTGTATAATCTTTTTGGATTTACCCTTTGAGAGAGTCATTGAAAATTATTAGTAGTCATCTCTCTAATTAAAGAATATGCTTCATCGAATAGTTTTGACATTAATGATCCACCAACAATAGCGTCAATTATCAATCCTGGAGATCCAACCAATCCGTTATAAAAAGTTTGAATTATTAACCAATCTGGCAACACATGGTGTGGACAATTTTTAAGGAGATCTTTAAATCTTTCCCAGGCTTTATAAATTTATTCCCCTTCAATCTAACAAAAAGATGTAATATCATTTCTAAGCTTAGCAGTTTTTGAAGGTGAGAAATATTTACATAAAAATTTTTGTCATAAATATCCCTATGTTCTAATAGATCCAAGTGCTAATAAGTTTAACCACATCTTAGCTTTATCCCTTAGTGAAAAAGGAAAAATTCTAAGTTTGACGACAACATTTGACAATCCATCATATTTAAATGTAGCACACAATTCTAGAAAACTAGCAAAATGTACAATAGGATCTTCAATTGTTGTTCCCCCCAAACTGATTATTTTGAACAATTTAGATAATAGCAGGTTTAAGCTCAAATGAATTGGCAGCTACAATAGGGTTTTGTATACTTAAATGAATATCATCTGTTGTAGGATTAACATAATCTCTTAAAGGTCTCTGATGATGTTCACAATCATTTCCAACATTAATCAAATTGCAAGTCATTTTGCTAATAAGATCTATCTCTTTCTGTTGCTTTCAAATTTTTCTAATTATTTTTTCTAACTCAGGATCGTAAGGTACTAAATTTTGAGATATTACACTACGAATAAATAGATACAACAAGTAATTTTAAAAATAAGCAAACACACTTAAATAAGAAAATATTCAAAATAAACTACAAAAACTCTTCTTTTTTATTTTTTAAAATAGCAATACTATAAATTATAAAATAACTTACTATTTCTTTCCATTACTTCCTCGAAAACGACACCAAAAACTTGATGAGAATGGATTTAGTGTATTAGTTTTACAAATATTTTTCAATATTACAAAATACATATGGCAGATACAACAACAAATATGCAATTTAATCCCAACAAAATAACCTCTATTAAAATATATTTATCTTTTAATAATCTTTAAACTGTCAAATCCCCTTTAAAAATAACATAAGTATACATATCGCTCAAGTAATAAAAGGCTCTAATGGAGTTCTAGATATCGATCCCACAGAGAAGTTGGAAATGCCTGTAAATAAGTTCTTAAGTTTATAATGTCAAGTACTATTTTAGAACTACAAAAAGTAAAGTTCAAAGTTTGAATGCTAAGTAATAAGTGAATGCTAATTAAAATGTAGTTGAAAGATAAAGTTAACTAAACTAAATGCTAAACTTTCAAAATTAAATTTACAAAAATTAAAACTAAGATGTTGTAACAAAAAGTTCAAATTTAAGAAAGCATCATTCCTCTTTACAATGAGTATATGGTTTGTGAAGAAATTAAAATCATTTTAAAAAATATATATATAAAGTCTTTTATGTCAAATAAGAGCAATCATGTTCTTTACCCTCTTCCAAGTGTATAAAGAACATTGACTAATCCCAAGTTTGGTCCCTAATTCTGTGGTTAGACTGGGAGGCTACTAGCTGCCACTCTAGAGCTCCCACTACTCCCTCTCCTGAGGAATAATAATCTTGCATCAGTTTCCAATTAACTGGACCAGATTGGGGATTTTAATTTATCATCTTAGAATCTCCAATTAAGTATATTTTTCTATTTATTTGCACCCAATTCCATGGATGAAATACTCTCCCATGAAATTCCCAATTCCATTGATGAAATACTCCCCATGAAATTAAATATGATTCTCCCCATGTTGTAGAAATCATAGCCCTTTCGCAACATATATTTCTCAACACATTTTAACATTTCAATTGGTAGATCAAAAAGTAAATGAAGATCAGAGTCCAAATCATCAAAAATTATTGACAATTAAAACCATATAAAAAAATTATTTCTTCAGAAAATCATATCTCAAAGAAGGTAGAATGATAAAGAAGACTACTCATAATTCATGAGAAGAATACAACAAATTACGGATTTCATATATCATAATAAGTTTACAAAATAAAAGAAATAAAAGATACAATTTATCTCACAATCATTCTCATTCAAACTCCTAGAAGTTCTCTCCAAGCCTTTCTCTCCTTACAAGCACTCTCAATTCTCTCTTAGAAGTGTAACGAAGAAGAAATCTGTCACCTTCCCACTCCTCTTACATTCCTTGAAGAAAATCTTCAAGCCCTTGACTTTCTCTCTCTCTATAACTCTCCTTCTTCACACCCTAGACTTCCCTCTCTTTTATCAAAGGTTGCCTCCCTTCAAAAAGAATTCAAAGTTCCCCCAAAAATTCTATCAAAAAGTCAACTCTTTTGAATTCAAAAGACATGCAATTGATCCATGAGACATATCCATTCATAAAAGAACCTTCCAAAGTGTTTAGATGCATTGACTTACTCTAAGGGTTGTTTAGAATAAGTGACCCTTTGAAAATTCATGCAAAATTTGTATCAAACCGCCTTAATCCGTGAAAAGTCATCCCTGGCACATCTGGCTTCAAATCTAGTGAATCATGCGCTAACTCTCTGTTAAATGGCGCATTTAGTGCATCATGCACAAATTTGCTGAAGACTGTGATGTACTGGGTTTTATCGCATCTGGCGTCAATCCGACGTATAATGCGCAAGAATTTGAAACTTCGTTGTTTTGGCTCAAAATTTCATCCTTTTTTTATAATTTTTCTCCAAATACCTAAAATTCATATACCTGCAACAAAAACATGAAAATACCATTCTTTAAAGTGCAATATCACAAAAAACAAGCATAAAATATATACATAAAATAACATATTATTTTGGTGTGTCACCACCGCTTCCCCCTCTATTTAAACACCACCTCCCATGGGCAAGTAAGGAAATCACCAATTTCCTAGGGAAGACTTTGCCAAACTACTTCCAGAGCCTTTCCAAGGCCATCTAAGCCCTTTCCCACCATTTTCACCCATTTAATCCCTTGGTATAAGCTCAATTTTGAGTTCAAAATCTAGAGGGTTTTCTATCACTCAATCAAAACTCCATCAAGCCTCAAATTAAACAATCCTTAAGCTTGCTCAAGCAAAACAAAGAATTTTTCCAACAAAACCCCTCTGTTCTGAGCCCTCTAACCTAGCTCTTCACCAAGACCGCATCACCATTTTGTTGAACTCATACTCAGGCTATTCACCAGAGGAAAAGAACACTTCTAAAAGGTTCATCAAACTCTACTGAAGCTTCTACTTGCATCTGATTGAGGTCTCCCCTCTCAGACTCAGGTATAGACCATAAACCCTAATTTTTTGCTCGGTTTGGGATTTTGTCAAGAGATGTTTGATTTTACGAGCATGTAACCATATAGATAGGTTCACCTTAAGTAGATGACAGTGTAGGAGCAAACCTCATGTGATTTGGTTGAGTATCAAAAGAGATCTTAAGGTTTTAGTTTGGACGGTTCACAGGTTGTGGCCATTGGAGACGATGACGGAGGACTGTCTGATCGAGCGCGTATCAAAAGGAGAACAAGGATCACGTCGAACGAACAGATGAAACATATTATGTGAGCGGTGGCGTCAAACGACGGAGCAACGTGTGTAAGTTCTGAGCGCTATAGGATGAGGTAGCATTTGACTCGAATAAGTAGTAAATTCAAGGATTTTTTTATTTAAATTAATTCCAGAGTATATAAAACCCATATCTTTGTGTAGAAAAATCATAAAAATAAAAGAAAAATACCCTGTTCCTTAGTGAACAAAGGAGAATAATGTGAAATAAAAATAAAATTTATTTGATTTGTCTCTGACTATTAATTAATTAAATACCCTTTGGACTATTTTAATTCTAGTTAAGTAAATAATAATCATCATGACTTGAAATTTTTGGGTTTTCTTCGTCACGTTAATAGGGATGTTCTCCAATTTTTTCAAGGTCAAAGAGCATCCCTAGCTGTGAAACCCTAAATTTCAAGCCTAGTTACCCATTTTTGCTTGAGGTAACTTTATAAACTAAAATATAAATCAGAAAATTATGGGATTAATTTTGGTAGGTTTCTCTTAGTTAGAGGATCCTAGGAAAAATATAAAATGGATTTAAGTAATTTTGTATATTTTTATTGATAATTAAATGTCTAAAATTTTAAAATTAATTAAATAAAAAATTACTCAAAATTTAACAAAATTGATTCCACATTATGAAGGATAATCACATTAACTCACTGTAAAAATTTGGAATCAATTTGGAGTATATTTATTACTAAAGTTTATTTTCTAAGTAAAATGACATTTATTTATTAAAATAATTATATTAAATTACATAAAAATAGGAAAAAATTGATTCCACATTATGAAGGATAATCACATTAACTCACTGTAAAAATTTGGAATCAATTTGGAGTATATTTATTACTAAAGTTTATTTTCTAAGTAAAATGACATTTATTTATTAAAATAATTATATTAAATTACATAAAAATAAGAATATTATGAAAAGTGGTTTTCTAAGTTCCATGTGATTAGGGCCATTTAAGAAAAATTAAGTCTATATTAAAGTAGATACTTTATTTTTGAGCTTATTTTTGAATAAAAAATAATTAAAAATTAAAAAAAAATACAAAAATGGGCTAAACTATTTTTAATTGTTTCTTGATTACTTGTGACTCATTGGAATCTTTTTCTTTATTTTACCAAGTTAAATATAATTTTTAAAGGCTAAAAAAGTATTTTCTCTAATTTTCCATTAAAATAATTTTCATAAATAAATTACAAATCACAAAAATAAAAAGCTTTTTTCTCTTAGTTCCCTTGACTTAAAGAGAATTAATAAAACATAAAAAGTAATTTTTGAAATTAAATTATTTTTTCTATTTTAATTAATTGATAAAATTAATAAGTAGTTTTAATAATTAAAATATAATTTTAAAAATCATAATTTTTTGTCCAAGTGGTCCTCTGCCTAGGTGAACCTCTAATAATTTTCTCATGAACAAGAACTTTACTTTGATTAACTAAATAAATTAATATTGAAAATCCTATTATTTGAGTTAAAAATAATTATTTAAATTTAATAAAATTTTTAAAAAACATATTTTCTCCTCTAATAATTTAATTGACTCATGGGAGGGGTACTCTAAAAATTTTAAAGTCATGAAGTGAGGAGCCCTAGAGGCAAATGGTAATTTTGGATTATTAATGCCTTAATTAAATTTTATGATTGATTAAAAAGGTTAAAAGGGTAATTTTGATTAAATCAAGTTCCTTTGGATGATTGAGATATAAGAGACTAAAATGGTAGAAACCAATTTCTCACTCCTTTACAGTAAGGTTATAATTATAAATTTTCCTTAATTATAATAATTTGGAAATCAATTAAATTAAATGATTTTATGGTGGTAGGCTCATGCTAGGAAGATTATAATTCACTAATCTAAAGCCCCTGTTATTGGTGATTTGATGATAAGACATGATCTCGATAAAGAATTGAACTTCACCTAATTTAATATTTAATCATTGTAAGTTCACTTTAAATATTGGACCCTAAAGGCTTAGTAGTATATTAGGCTCAATTTAAATTTTTTTAATGATGATTAGGAAAGAAAGCATAATTAGTTATAAACATTTTTTAAAACACTGCGGACCCACCTGTGGGCATGAGATCCTTAATAACTTTAGTTTGTTCTAAGGGCACTCATTCACATAACACTTAATTGAAATATCAACTCACCATTTAAGTGCCCTTCTCATAAGATAATTAAAATATCTGGTTCACTGAGCATAGGTTGTATTACATCATTTGAATTAAATCTAAGTTTCGATGATCAATTGAATAAGATAATAAGGTCAAGTGAACTCGAAATGTTTTAAAAGATTTTAAAAGTCGTTTAGGATTATGCTCTGAACATTTTAGAATCTTTTGGATATTTTGAAGGATAATTGAAATTATTATACTTTGTTTTATAAAATCATCCACTAAGATCTTTAGGGACTCATCAAATTCATGCTTGGGGTTTGATAGATACACCTTCAACTGCTCTTCTTGTTTTTTGTTCCTGCAAAATCATATATATTGCTAAAGCTAATATTTCAGCAGGAATATGAAGAAGATGATAGATACACCTTTACAGTTTTATTTACTTATTGTCATTTTATTTACTGCAATTTACTCTCGTTTTAAAACACTATACATGCTTGGTTGTGGATGTTACTTCACTTATAAAGCAAAACCATTTTAAAAAAATCAATAATTTTCAAAATAAAATTAAAAACTTTCAAAGGTAACCCTAAATCTTTTGAAATGAAATTAAACATTAAATGATCTTTTTAATTTACGGGAGTCTCTCGGATGAAGTAAACCACGGTTGCTAACGAGATCTCCCTAGTTTAAATGAGCTTAAGATCTAATTTGGACTAAGTAAGTTTTAAAGAAAATAGTTGTACTAGAATGAGGGAACTGTGGGATCCTAACTTGTGTCGCTCTAATCAACTTTAAGCCCCCCCACCCCCCGCAATATTGTTTAAATAACCTTAAAACACTTGTTAAAACCTTTGAACCTTAGAATCTACGACTACTTCATCGAGGACCTCAGAGTTTACTCTGTGGGAAATAATTTACAACAGCAATCTACAACAACGATCTCAACAGCATGAGGATCTACAACAATACTTCTTTTCCCCAAAATTAAATAATAATTCATAGGACTTCGAGGTTGTTTGGTTATGCAATATAAATCCTCACCTCATCTTTAGGCCTTTGCACAATCATGTTGTGCAATTTAAGCCCTAACTCATTTTAAGATTCTGAGGTTGTTGTTCATTATAACATATACCCTCCCATCTTCCAGGCTATTTGTATGATTTTTTCATACAAGTGTAAGCCCTAAATAATAATAATTGGCAAGATGAGAGATTCAATAATTTCTCTCCAAAATTTAAGTCAAATCATAGGATAGTTTGGGAAGTCACCAAGGTTCTTCTTAGGATCCATGACATCCCCTAGTTTCTCTTTGTTTGGATTCCATACCAATGTTTTAAATTTGAGCCATCTCCATTTTACACCTCTTTTTCTGATCTTTAAGAAACACTATCCTTTTAAATTCCTTGAATACAATATTTCGTGATCTAAATCGAGAGTTTTCTTAGGTGACTTCGATTATCTAAGATGTAATTAACCATAAGGGTTTGCCCTTATAGGAAACTTTAAGAACCTAGTTTAATATAAATTTTGTTCAATTATTCACAATAGATAGAGAAACTTGTCGGCCAACATTAAAAATGATTTTTTTTGTAAACTAAAATGGATGCCATAAATTATTTAATTTATTTAATCGATCACCAACAGCAAGCGGTGCATCTGCTCTTCGAGGTAGATATATTGGTTGTGGTGTTTTGTTCGATCATTTATAATATTACAGATATGAATTCAGTTTAATCTCATATTTCAAAATTAAATATTACTTTTAAGTGCTATATATATATATATATATATATATATATATATATATATATATATATATATATATGTATATATAAAATGGAGGTGGTGGCAGCTGAGGAGGGAAGTGCTCTGTTAGGGTTTCTGCAGGGATGATGTTTGGTGGTTGCTGGCTGAAGAGGTGCTCTGAGGTGTTTGTTTGTGGATGCTTATTTCTTTCTATCTTCTTCTCCAGGTGGAGGTGGATCTTTGTGTGTACTTGCTGCTGGATTTTACTGTTCCATTAGTTCTCTCCTTGGCTGCTCTATAGCTGCTGGTCTCTATTCAGACACGACCACACCTATTGATGCTGCCACTGACTCTCTTTGGACCAAGGCAGCTTATGCTGGGGTTGTTGGAAACTCTATTGATGTTTTACAGGACCTGGATCACNTGCTCTGAGGTGTTTGTTTGTGGATGCTTATTTCTTTCTATCTTCTTCTTCTTCTCCAGGTGGAGGTGGATCATTGTGTGTATTTGCCGTTGGATTTTACTGTTCCATTGGTTCTCTCCTTGGCTGCTCTATAGCTGCTGGTCTCTGCAGACATGACCACACCTATTGATGCTGCCAGTGACTCTCTTTGGATCAAGGNCATGACACTACTGCAGGAAAAGGAAGCTGCCCTTGCATCCATCCACTTGGATCCAAGGAAGGAGAAATAATCTCATTAAAAGAAGATGTGAAGTTTACCTTAATAGGGAAGTTTCAGTTGGGACACCCAAGAATGGAGCTGATTAGAAATTTCTTTGAATCACTTAAATTTATTGGTAATTGGAAGATAGGGCTGTTGGATGGAAGGCACCTACTCATCCAATTAACAACTGAGGAAGACTATGCCAGACTTTTTGCTAAGAAATCTGTAATCATTGCTGGAACTACCATGAAAATTGTAAAATGGACCCCTAATTTTGATCCAAGTAAAGAACCACCAGTAGTTCTTATTTGGTACAAATTCTCTGGGCTTCCACTTCCTTTCTTCAAGCTGAATGCACTGTTTAACATAGGGAGAGCTCTGGGCACACCTTTGAAAGTAGATGCACCCACTTATAACAAAGCCAGGCCAGCATTGGCCAAAATACAAGTGGAAAGGAACATCACCCTCCCTGAAGTGAAAATAATCTGGATTGGCTCAGATAATGATGGTTTTTCGCAGAATATTGTCCCTGAACAGAAGCCTTATTACTGTCAACACTGTAGAATGTTTGTCCATACAGTGGAAAGATGCTACAGAATACATCCACCAATCAAAATAAATACTGTCAAAGACCATAAGGAAACAGGAAATATAGCACAACAAGTTAAAGAAAATTCTGCTAAAGATACACAGCTGAACAATAGGAATGATTAAACTCAAAGAAATAAAGATACACTCCCAATCACTAAAGGAAAATCTTCACCATTGGAACCTTCAGATGAGCTAGCAGAAGGCTCCCCTACAAACAAAAACAATGGGACTGCACCTACCAATATTATCAGAAAGGAATTCCAAGAAATCACTATAGTCACACCCTCACCTTCCCCTCTAGAGGGAGAACAGTCAGAAATTCATGGCAAGACACCTGAGGATCAGATCATTGCTGGTATTCAACAGGCAATAGAAGATGATTGGCAGGTACAAACAGTTAGAAGAAAAAGAAAACAAATAAATGAAGTTCAAAAATTACAGCTGGGAAGATCTAAACAGGTTGAGAGTAAAGCCAATCTTAAAATTGGTTCTCCCCGTCATCATAGAGGAAGAACCAGGTCAAGATCACAGCCTTCTCCACCAATCCACCGAACAAATGATTAACATCCTTTGTTGGAACATTAGGGGAATTGTCAATCCCCTCTCCCTTAAAAGAGTCTTACAATTAATCCATAAATATAAACCTTGGTGCATTGTGATCCTTGAGCCTATGGTTCACAAAAACCATACAAAGTTTACCAAGAAATTCCCTGGATTCAGTAACTTTGCCAATATCAATAATAAAATATGGATTCTTTGTAGAAAAGAAATCAGATGGAATATCATTGTTAATCATGAACAATTTTTACATGTTAAGCTTAACTTTTGTGGCCATGTGGGATTTGCTACCTTCATTTATGCAGGTTGTAGCAAGGAATCTAGAAAGGAGATGTGGAGTTTTCTGTTAGATATCAGTCAGCTTATGAATTCCCCTTGGATTGTGGGGGGAGATTTTAACTGCATTGCCTCTATTGCTGAAAAAATTAGGGGTAGAGCCCCTAATCTTAATAAGATGAATATATTCACTGATAATATCCACAGGGCTGGATTGTTTGATTTCGGCTACAAAGGTCCTAATTTTACTTGGAAGAGGGGAAAAATCTGGGAAAAACTTGATAGGTGTCTAGTCAATGATAAATGGTACAATCATTTCCTTCTCACTTTTGTGAATCATCTAAGACTTGGTGGTTCTGACCACAGACCCATCCTTATCAGCATCACCTCCTCAAAAAATACATGTTCCCCCTCCCCATTTAGATGTCTGAATATGTGGTCTTCTCATCCCACTTACAATCCTTTCATTGTCAATCTTTGGAATGGGATTACACATACTGATCTTATTATCAAACTCAGCCTATTACAGATCAAAACTACAAAAGCTCTGAGGAGTTGTAGTTGGGGGACTTTTGGGAATGTCCTCACAAATGTGCAGGATTTGGAGAAGGAAGTCCAAAAATTAGAGCAACTTGAACAGTAGGAATTAGCTGAGGAAAAAGATCTACTAACTGCCCAAAATAAGCTTCTTACTGCTATTGATTAACAAGATCAACATCTAAAGCAAAAAGATGCTGTGAACATCTTCAAGGAGGGGGACAGGAATACCAAATTCTACCATGCTTACATAAAGTATAAAAGGAAATGTAATACTATACATGCTATTGAGACTATAGAGGGGAAGTGGCTGCATGAAAATGAGGCTATTGCTAATTATGTTGTAAACTAATTCAAAAATTTTTTGACTCAAGAGAATAATCTCAGAAGCCCCATTGATCCAGAATTTTTCAATGATGAGCAGGATTACACTGCCAATCTAAAACTAGCTGATATTCCTGATGAAGGGGAGATTTGGAAGGCTATTAACTCTATTGATAGTAGCAAAGCAGCTGGTCCTGATGGTTTCACAACTGAGTTTTACAAGAAATCATGGGACATTATTAAGCCTGAGGTGATTGATGCTATAGCCAGTTTCTTCCAAGGAAATAATCTCCCAAAGTATTTCAGTGCTTCTACCTTTGTGCTGATTCCTAAATCTGAGATACAAACCACATGGAATCACTTCAGACCTATTTGTCTAACCACTGTACTCAGCAAAGTGATCAGCAAAATCATTGTCAATAGACTCCAACCTTACCTTGAACATATTATAAAACCCAACCAGACTGCATTTGTGAAGGGGAGATCCATTATTGACAACACTCTCTTGGCACATGAACTTCTAAATGACCTCAACAAGACCTGCAAAGGTGGGAATCTGATATACCAATTGGATTTGAAAAAGGCTTATGATACCATCAGCTGGGGATTCATTTTGGATGTTCTGGTTGCTAGAAAATTTCACTCTGACTTTTACCAGCTGATACATAGATGGCTTCACAACAATGATAATTCTATTCTCATAAATGGCAAAGGATGGGGTTCTTTTACTGCATCCAGAGGTCTGAAGCAAGGGGACCCCTTATCCCCCACTATGTTTATTATTGCAATGGATTATTTGTCTAGAATGCTTGATGACTCTCTCCTAAGCCATAACTATACTATTTATCATCATAGATCCAACATTGCCATCACTCACTTGATCTATGCTGATGATATCATGGTTTTCTCTAAAGCTCAAAAAAATGTTGTTAGGAAAGTGTATCAGACTCTTCAAAGATTTCAAACACACTATGGTATGTGTTTTAGCTCTGAGAAGTGCCTGTTGATCTTTAATAAACATGCTAAGCATAACTGCAAACAGTGGGTTTCTAGCTATACTGGCTTCTCTAACTCTCAGCTTCCTATTAAATATTTGGGAACCATGCTGCTTACTGGTAGGACCAGGCAAATTCAATTTCAAGATGTCATAAATAAGATCACTACCTACCTTAATGGGTGGACTCATTCCTTCCTCTCAAATAGAGGCAGAATCACTATACTGAAAAGCATTCTAACTACTTTCCCCTCTTATATCCTACAGATGACTAACATCAAGAAAAGTACTCAGATACAGATTGAAAGGGCTTTTAACAAATTCTTATGGTCTGGACAGAGGCAACAGATGCAATGGGCTTCATGGCAAAAAGTAGCTAAACCTCAACTGGCTGGGGGAATTGGGTTCAAGGGTATCAATCAACTCTTCCAAATAAACCTATGCAAGCTTTGGATTAAATTTAGAGCTCAGACTTCTCTGTGGGCTCTATTCATGAAGGGAAAGTACTGTAAAAATCAGCACCCCACCCATGTTGAAAAGAAGATAAGGGATTCTAAAATTTTGGGTAAAATGCTTCATATAAGACACACTGCTAAAAACTTATTCATTTGGGATCTGGGGAAAGAAGAGTTAAATTTCTGGCTTGATAACTGGTGCCCTAAAGACTGGCTGTCCCCTATTAGTAACTGCCCAAACCCTGATCTCAAGGTGGCTGACTGTTGGGTGGATGAAGATTGGTCACTACTTAAACTCTCAGAAATTCTACATGCCAACTCTATAGAAAAAATTGACAGCATCAACATTAATAGAAGTAAACCAGATAAAATTTTCTGGTAGTCCTTCTCAAATCAAAGCCTTACTAAAGCCATCTATTCCAAAATATTCCAATGGGAACATCTATCCTGGAGCAAAATCATTTGGAGTAACTATCTATCCCCTTCCATGTCCTTTTTCTGTTGGAGGGTCTTTAATAATCTCATCCCTACTAATGATATCCTTAAACTAAAGGGGTTGAGAGGACCTTCTATATGCAGGTTTTGTATTCAGGAGGAGGAATCATTGCCACATCTTTTCTTTGAATGCAATTTTGTACAGGTTGTATGGCATCAACTGCTAACCCAATTGAACATTGACAAAAACCTCTTTACTTAGGATAACATCACCACCTGCTGGCAGTCTTGGAACAAATGGAACTATGCTCCAATACCTCTTATTGTCGCATGGTTCACTTGGATGGAAAGAAACAAGGTTAAGTTTGAATAAGGTAAACCAAAAACTGAGAAGATAGTCAGAAACAACATTTCATATCTTAATAAGATGATTAAACACAGAAGATTTCCCAACATCTCCAAGTTTTACTCTTTGGGACAACCTGACAAGAAATATATTCATAGGTTTTTTTGGAAACCTCCTGATCACCAAATAGTAAAGGTAAATACTGATGGCAACTTTAATAAGGCAGGTGCAGGTGTTGGGGGTGTCTACATAAATCACCTTGGGCAATGTCTATTATACTTCCACATCCCCATTGAGGCTACTGATGTTGTTGAAACTGAATTAATGGATGTCTATTTGGCTTTGAAAATTGCCAAAATGGCTAGCTGGAAAAACTTATGGGTTGAAGTAAATTCTACTGTTGTTATCAAGATATTGAGGGAAGAGGAACTCACACCCTGACACCTTACCTGTTGGACCAAAAAGATTAGAGAAATTTTATCACAGATAAAAGTACAATACACTTTTGTCTTTAGAGAGAGCAACCAGCCANAAAGTACAATACACTTTTATCTTTAGAGAGGGCAACCAGCCAGCCAATTGGCTTGCCAGACAAGGGTATAATCTAAAAGAGTTATCTGTTGTTGTCTCCCCCCCCCATACCCTTCAGTTTCTACTGCAGGGTGATAGGATAAAGGTGAAGAATTGCTCACCAAGATCTAAAGTGATTGATTACTGCCTGATATGATCTCCCTCTCCCTCAATCTATCTTAAGTTTTTCTGTATTACATGCTATCTGGGGTCTATGTTTTTTCTTTGGCAAAATTTTGTTGTTAGTATAGATTGTTTTGATTTTGGGGAGGACTTATGATTCCTGTATTGAATCAATAAGTCTCCATATGTTTTTCCTTCTTGTAACCCTCTTTAATCAACATGTAGGGAGATTTATACATCTCCTTTCTTTTAA
>JXCR01137804.1:0-22112 GCA_002079205.1 Phalaenopsis hybrid cultivar | reverse complement strand
AGGAACTCTGAGGTGGTGGTTACCTTCCTGCTGGCTCTTATCTCTGGTGGTGGTGGAGGTGTTTTGTCTTTGGTTTTACTATTTGATTGAGCTTCTCTTTGCTGCTCCCTTGGCTGTGAAACCTAACAGTGGAAGGGAATCTGGATTTTTTTTTTAAGTTTGCCTAGGTTTTCTAGTGGCTTTCTGGTGGCTTCCACTGGTTGGACTCCTGGTGACTACACTTTCTGACTGCTGCTGGGTGGGACTCTTATAGTTCCATTGAGTGGAGTTGTGTGTTGTCTCTCTGGAACTAGGAAACTTCTCTTTTTTTTGTGCTGAAGCTGCATTAATGGAGTTCAGTCCCATTAATGTGGAAGTAAATGCTCAGTGGACCCAAGCCACTTATGCTGGAGTGGCTGGTAGAGGGCAAGATTTGCCTAAAAACTTTAATCATCTAGTTTTCCCTCAAGTTTTGCATGATACTGCAGTTGGCAAGACTTCCTGCCCTTATATTTCTCCTATTAAAATCAAAGAGGGTGAACCTGCTGTTCTTTTTACCCCTGGGGAGATGCAAACTCTGAATGACTCAATTAATTTCACCTCTATTGGCAAGTTTCAGTTTGGCCATCCAAAAATGGATTATGTTAGGAAATTTTTTGAGGAACTCCAACTCACTGGTGCTTGGCAGCTAGGTTTAATGGATGGAAGACATCTATTAATCAAAATATCTAATGAGGAGGATTATGCTAAAGTTTTTGCCAAATAAACTCTCTTAATTGCTGGAACCCCAATGAAATTATTAAAATGGACACCTGGATTTGATCCAAGCAAATAACCCCCAATTGTACTAAGTTGGTTTAAATTTCCTAACCTCCCTATTCAATATTACCACCAAAATGTTTTGTTCAACATTGGAAGGGTGCTTGGCTGCCCTTTAAAAGTTGATGCCCCAACCTACAATTTGGCTAGACCAGGTGGTGCAAGAGTGCTGGTAGAAAGAGATATCACATTGCCAGAAATAAAGAGAGTTTGGATTAGAACCCTTGAGGAAGCGTTTTGGCAAAGCATTATTATGGAGCAAAAACTAGTATTCTGCCCTCACTGCAGGGTGTTTGGGCATAATGTGGATAAATTCTATAGGCTGCATCCACCATCTAGAAAAATAGCTCCTCAAGGTATGCCGACTCAGGGAAGGTCTGTTGAAGCTTTGAGAAAGGATAATAGAAGAACTAATGAACAAGAAGCATCCCAAGTCAGTGGTGAAACTGATGTGAAAGTCTATCCTAAGCTACCAAGTATTCTAGAAGAGGTCACTGAAATAAATACTTCTGCCATGAATGTTCAGGAATAGGCAGTGGAGGGTAGGCAAGGAGACATTGCAAGAAGTAAAATTGATATCAGTCCAACAAATTTCAAAATTCTATTGTGGAATTAATAGCTGAGGTGCTTACTGATGAATGACAAGTTCAAAGGAATAACCGGAAAAAGAAGGGGAAGATGGAATTGAAGCTGCTGCAGGAAGCTCCCTCCTTGGAAGGAACTAATCACCTGATATATTTCAATCAAAGAACCAGAAGAAAAGGGAGAACCCTTTCACAATAATTAAATTTTTATGTTGGAACATCAGAGGTGTTGCACAACCTAACTCTCTCACAAGGCTGGTACATCTTATGAAAACACATAAAATATGGTGCTTTGCTCTTTTGGAACCCATGGTTTCTAAGAACTCTTCTAATATTATCAGGAAATTTCCAAAATTTTCTCACTTTGCTAACCATAATAATAAGATTTGGTTGTTTTCCATGACTAAATTATAGTGGAATGTTGTTATGAATAGCCCCCAATATTTACATACCCATGGTTTCTATAGAATCAAGAGCAGCTCTAATTTCTACTTCAGTGGAATGTGAAGCCTGGGGGTTCCCCCTTCTGATTTCAAAGCAGTGGACTCTTCACCCTAATTTCATCAAGGAAGTTACAAATTCTTGGATCATTAATGAAGATTGTGGACTATGGATAAATCTATGGAAATTACAAAAGAAGGTGGTCATCCATTTAAAGAGCTAGAATTGGAACACTTTTGGTAAAGTTAATGAGAACTTAAAAACTGCTCAGCATCAGGTGATCAATATTGAAGAAGATTTCCAGAAGGGTTTAAAATCTGAGCGAGATCTTCATAAAGCTAATGAAGAACTTCTTGCTCATATCACTTATAATGAAGCCTTCTTGAAGCAGAAAGCTATTATTACCAAGTTCACTGAGGGGGACAGAAACTCTAGTTTCTTTCATGCTTGCATAAATTATCGTAGAAAATGTAATATGATTCTAAAGATTAAGAACTCTGAAGGGATGAGGTTAATTGAGGCTGAAGACATTACTCTAGATCCTATCAAGTTTTTTCAACAACTCTTTAACTCCCATCCTTCAACTAGAACCAATGTTGATGTTACTTTATTTGCTGATTGTACTGACTATGTCAGTAGGCTGACCCTGGATTAAATCTCCTCTGAAGTAGAAATTAGAGCTGCTCTTGATTCTATAGATGATGACAAAACTGTTGGCCCATATGGCTCACTGCAAAGTTTTACAAAAGTTGCTGGCTTGTGGTTAAGGAAGACCTTATTTCTGCTGTACATGAAATTTTCAGAGGAATCAATCCACCTAGATACTTTACCTCCTCAACTATCACTTTGATTCCTTAAAACTAGATCAAAAACAATTGGGGACATTTCAGGCCCATTAGTTTAACTAATGTTATTACCAAGGTAATAAGCAAAATACTGGACTTTAAAATTCAGCCACATCTTTAGCAATTAATTTGCTCTAACCAGACTTCCTTTGTTAAAGGAAGATTTATAACAGATAACATTTTGCTTGCCCCAGAGATGTTGCTTGATTTGGATAGGAAATGTAGGGGAGGCAATGTTATTTATAAATTAGATATCAAGAAGGCTTATGACACTATCAAATGGAATTACATCTTACAAACTCTGGCTGCTAGGGGCTTTGCTGAGGGTTTCATCTTGCTAATTAAAAGATGGCTTGCTTGCAATAACCACTCTGTGCATATCAATGGTTCCTGTCATGGCTTCTTTTCTACACAAGAGGGATCAAATAAGGGGACCCTCTGTCCCCTACAATTTTTATTTTTGCTATGGATTATTTCTCTAGACTACTGAATCAAATGTTCTTAAGCTCCCCCCATTTGGCCTTTCAGAACAGATCAAATGTGTGTATGAGCCATCTGGCTTATGCAGATGATGTGATTATATTTTCTAAGGCCACTAAGAATGCTACTAAACTGTTGTATAAGGCCCTTATGCATTTCCAGCTCACCTCAGGTATGGAACTAAGTATACCAAAATGCCAATTTTTTCCTAGCACTAACATGTCTCAACAGGTAAAACAATGGATGTCTTGCTATACTGGTTTCAGCTTGTCCTCTTTGCCTACCAAACACCTGGGTGTTCTTTTACTTAAGGGCAGAAACAAATAGATACAATTCAATGAAGTCATTGATAAGATTAAGAACCAACTTCAATGCTGGACCAATTCTTTTTTATCCAATGGAGGGAGGATCATTCTACTAAAAAGTATCCTTACTGCTCTCCCTTCATATGCTCTACAAATGTTACAATGAAGAAAGGAACTCAGCAACTGCTGGGGAGAAACTTCAATAAGTTCTTATGGGCTGGACAGAAGAAACAAGTACGCTGGCTTCCTTGGTAAAGGTTATGTAAACCATATTGTGCTGGAGTTTTGGGATTTAAATATTTTCAGCACATGAGTTCATTAATTTATGCAAACTCTGGATTAATAGAGCACAAGATAGTATTTGGGTTGTTTTCATGAAAGGGAAATATTGTAGAACTGCTCACCCAAGTCTTGTTAACAAAAAGCTGGGGGATTCTAGACTTTGGGGTAAATTATTAGAGGTAAGAGAGAAAGCTGAGGAGACTTTCATCTGGGAGCTGGAGGAAGGTCAAATAAATTTCTGGTTTGATAGGTGGACTTGGAATGGTGAAAAAATTCAAGGCTCAACCTCCAACTCAAATGTACATGATATGGTTAAGGATTCTGGACTGAAAATCAGTGGAATTCCACACTACTGTCTAATATTCTAAACATTCAGCAGCTGCAACTTGTCCAACAAACAGTTATCTATTCTAGACAAAGAGATAAAATTGCTACTAAAAAAGCCAATTCCCAGAAATTTGCTGCTTATATCTATCAAACCTTCTTTCAATGGCAGTCTGTTCATTTGGGTAATGATGTTTGGGGGAAACATCTGACTACTTCCATGTCCTTCTTCAGCTAGAGATTATGGCAGCCTATGCTCCCAACTGATGATATCTTGAAAATGAAAGGGCTGAGGGGACCTTCTTGCTGTCTTCTGTGCCATGAGGAGGAGGAGACTTTGGATCACCTCTTCTTTAAATGTATCTTCTCTCAAAAAGTTTGGACTCAATTATTGATAACAGTAGAAACTGATACAATTAATCTCAGCTAGAATAACTTCTACAACTGCTGGGAAGAGTGGAAAAAGGCTAAATTATAGGTTATCCCTTGTGTTGTGGCTTGGTTTATCTGGACCACTACATAGACAACCCAAAATGGGATTTCCATTGGTCCATGGTATATTGATGGTGGTTGGCACTCCAACTCTACCAAGATACCCAACTTAGTATTTGGCCCCTAAATTCCCCCAAATTACCTAGATATATTTGAAACTCCAAATTTGGCCAAATTTTTCAAATATACCCCAAATACCCAACTTGGTTCAAAAATCATTTCAAACACCTTGAAAATCACCCAAACTTCCCAAAATCACCAAAATTGGCCAAATTACCAAAATGCACCCCCTAGCCCAAAATTTCAAAAATTTTAAAAAATCCCAAAAAATTTAAAAACCATCCAAATGTTCTTAATTTCATTTTTCTCAACTATTACATGACCCAATTTGGTCATTTTGACCACTTTTTGACCATATTTTCCCCAAATTACCTCAAATGTTTATCCAATTGGTCTCAATTTCCCCCAATTTAAATTATAAACTTAAATTCACCTTTGATACGACCAATATAGACCAAATCCAATCTCAATTGGTCCATGATTTGAATCTAATTTTGAGTTAAACCAAAAACCCAATTTTGGCCCTATGACTTGGTTCCACCTAATTGAACCGATGGCCTAATTCATTTGCCACAATTTGTGTTAAAAAATGTTTATAACATCCCCATACATCAAAATTGACCTTCAATTGTCTTTGTTGAGGCCTAAATTTTATTTGATTTCAACCTAAGTCCAAAAAGCCCCAAATTTACCCCAAATTGACCATGTCTCAAAATCTCACCAAATTGATGGCCTTAGCCCCAAAATTTCCTCCCCATCCCTTCATGAAAAATCTTTAGAACATCACCCTTGATCATTTGAATCATTTAATTTGCATTTATCCTAAGGCTAGATCAATATAGACCCATGTCTAACCCAACATGCCCAAATTGGCCAAATTCAAAAATCCCTCAAATTAACTTACCAATTGAACTCAAAATCACTTCAACCCTCCACCAAAAATCTTCATAACAATCATCTACACAATGTTGATCAATCAATTGGGTCAATTGACATGGATAACCTGGCCCAAACCCAAGCTTTGATCACTTGGACCCATGCACTAAAGATGGCCTAACTACCCCAAAGCAATCAAATTAACTTCACCTCAGCCATTGGTTAGACCCTAAGACTGAGCCAAAACCCATCTTACCCAAGCTAGTTGAGTCATGGAACAAAATTCCCCTAAATTAAGGGATCTTATTTCCAAAAATACACATGCTTAAGATAACCTTACCAAAACTAAATCCCATTGCATTAAATTGCTTTGACAGATTCCCCTGGATGCCCTGAGCACCTAGCCACCTCCCCCTGCGGCCTAGTTGCCAGAGAAGGTCAAAATCGATAGACACCCCCATGGAACTTCACCCAAATCAAACGTAGAGGTCATCTTAGCTAAATTAAATAGTAGAGCTCCTCTGCCCTCCACCTCAACAGCACAATGCCCCCCCCTAATTGGCCATGACAGCCACCCCTTAGCCATTTTTATAAAAAGAACCTCCCACGGCCATGGGAGGTGGTGCTGAAAATTTCTTAGAGAGACCTCTCCAAACTGACCACAGAGCTTTCCTAAGATCCCGTCAGTTGATTCCAATTATTTTCCCTCAACAATTTACATTGCCAGAGTTCAATTTTGAGCTTGAAATCTTGCTGAATACCAGGATAGAGCCCAATACATCTCCACAGTCCACCAAACTCAAATTAACTTCACCCACACCTTGACAACAGTGAAAGAAGCTCAAGCCCCATCAAATTCCCTTTTCACAGAGCCTCTACCATAGCTCTAGAGCAACACCTAAATCTGGCAGTGATCGAAATCATACCTAGGCCTTACATGAAAACCAGAGACTCAATCCCTAGCCTCTTTGGATCACACCGAACATGCCAAGACTCTCTGATCAAAGCTTCACTTCTCAGAATGGTATAAAATCTCTCCCCCTCTCGAGCCTCTTTTGATTCTCCATTTGCTTAGAGTTAATTTGATGGCTTAATCACCTTATGGATGTGTTTGTCTAGTCTAGATGAGCATTTTAAGAAAAATTTTCTTCCAATTTGGTTAACAAATGAGAGAGATCTTAAGGCTAGAAGATGAACGGTTCTCGGGCTAGGCTATCAGGGACGATGACGGAGAGTCCTCCGATCATGTGTGTATCGGATGGACGGTTGAGATGAAGCCAGACAACACTTCCTTACACGAACAGTGGGATGTGTGTCTGCTTATTTGGATGGTGGCATCAAACTTCAAAAATCCATATCTTGGTGTAGATAAATCACAAAAACAAAATAATAAATAGCCTCTTGCTCAGTAAATAGAGTAGAATAATGTAAAAATAATTTAGAGTCCATTTGATGCATATTTTATTTTTAATTAATTAAATATTTATTTGGATGTTTTGATTCTCCATGCATGTAGTAATCACACTATGGCTTAAAATTTTAGCATGTTGTTGCTTCTGTCTTAGGAAACATTCCGTAATTTTTCTAAAGTCAGAGGTGGTCTCTAGACAGAGAATCATATTTTTCAAGTTTATGTGCATTATTTGCTTGAAATAATAATGGAAATTAGCATGTTGCTTAGAAAAATCCAAGAAAATTTTTGGAGGTTTATCATGACTAGAGAGCCTTTAAGAAAATTTCTCATGAGTCAAGTCATTCAAAATACACCTAATCTTCACAAACCCTAAACCACTAAGATAATTAATTTGAAAAATACAAACAACAAAATGACTTTATTTTTTATCTCCACTATTTTTAAGGATCCAGAGAACTCACCATAAAAATTCCAAAGCATTTGGAGTTCATTTGGTAACTTAAGCTGATTTTTAAAGATAACAACATTATTGGCATTTAAATGATTTTTAGAAATCAAAATATAACTCAAAATTTTATAAAAACTTATTTTTTAAGTTCTCTGTGATCAGGGGTATTTTTCTAAAAATAAAATGGTATTTAAAATAAAAACTTTATTTTTAGCCTATTTTAAATATTTAAATATATAAAAATCTATAAAAATAAAAAAAAATAATAAAATTCATAGAAATGTTCTAAATTACATCCTAAGCACTTAAAAATAAATAGAATATTTTTTTTCTGATTTTCTAAATAAAGATACTGAATCTCAAAGCATAAAAATAATTTTTAAAGGCTAAAAAAAGGTTTTCACTAAAAATAATTCCAATAAATCAAAAAAAAACTCAAAAAAATATAAAATTTACTTCTCTAAGTTTTTTGACCTCAGGAGGATTTTTCAAAAACATAAAACTTAATTTTCCTCATTTAAAATACTTTTTGTTTAATAAATACCCCATAATTTAAAATAATTCTTAAATATCTAATAAAATCCAAAAAATCATGAAATTTGGTCCAAAGGATTCTCTAGTCTAAGTCTAACTCCAGTAAAAATTTCAAGGAATTAAAATTTACCTTGGTCAAGTTAGGAATTTTCTTTGAAAAATCCTATTTTTGTTAAAAATTTCAAGGGATTAGGCTTTGTCTTGGTCAAGTTATGGAATTTTCTTTGAAAAATCCTATTTTTGCATAAAACTATATATATAAATTAAATTAAATTTTGAAAAATCACATTTTCTCCTTTGATGTCTTAATTGACCCATGAATAAGGTAGAATAAAAATTTTAAAGTCATTTGGATTAAATTTGATAAATTATGAAGTGTTAGAGGGGCAAATGTGTAATTTTGGAAATTTAGCCTTAGTAGCATTTAGGCTTAATTCAAGGAGGAAAATGGGCAATCTCTGATCTTAATTAGTTTATTTGGATGTTTGCAATATAAGGGATTAGTTGATAGATGGGTAACCTCTGATCTTAATCAATTTATTTGAGGTTTGAAACACAAGGGGTTAATTGGTAGAAACCAACCTTCCTAATTGAAAAGATAAGTTAATAAATTTCTAAATTATTAAAATTTGGAAGTTTATTAAAATTAAATGAACCCAGGACTTAGGGGTATGACTTTTGATGTCAATAATTAATCAAATTAATATCCCTATTTTGATTTTCAAATAAAATTTAAATAATGATCCATGACCACCTAAAGCTTGACCTTTTCAAAACTAATCAAGACACTCACCAAGGTCTTAAGGGCTTAATAGTGACTTAAACTAAATCAAGTTTCATTTAAATGAGGATTAGAAAAGTAAATATCAATTAAAACTAAGACGTCTTTCAAACACTACAAGCCTAAATAGGACCAAACTTTGGTTAAGTATTCCAATTACACTAACTTGCCTCTTTAAGGATCTTCACCCACATAATTTTCAAAATTAAGTTATAGATGATAATTACCTTACTTTTAGGGATCATTGATACATCAATGTTCATTGAGGATTAGGGTGTTTATAGGATGAATTATTAAGGAACATAATAAGTTTAAAAGAACTCGGGATTTTCCACCAGGCAGCGAGAGAGTAGCACGAACCTGCTTCGTTCTTTAGATCTATTGTAGAGCTCGGGATTTTCCACCAAGAAGCGAGAGAGTAGCACGGACCTGCTTCTTTCTCTAGATATGTTGGATACCTCGAAATCTACTAAACTTAATATATTTTGCTTGGCAACATCATCCTTAATTAAACTCCTAAGGACCCACCGAGATCTTTCCTAGGGTTAGATAGGTCGTCAAAACTTTACTTCCCTATTTCATATAAATGTCTTAACATGCCTTTTGAGTTTCAGGTGGTGGAACGAGAAGACTCGCCAATACGCTTTTACAGTTTTTAGCATTGTCTTTCTTGTACTTTCATACTGTACTTTTATACCTGTAAATTTGCATGCTAAATAATGATGTCACTCTGCATGAAAACTAAAAGTATCTGGATAGCCACAAAAGCAAAACCAAAACCAAAACTAAAATCAACCAAGATAAAATTCACCCCCACAACATTCAAAATATAAAACAACTCAAAATTTAATCACAAACATCACACAAAACTACAACTTCAACTAAATTAAGACATCTCTATCGGATGATCGGGAATTCCCTTGGAGGAGGTAACCTACGGTTGCTAACGAGGCTTCCCATGGTCTAAATGAAATTATGGAACTCATTAAGTTAAGTTTAGTAAGTTCATTTAGACTAAGTGAATGCAATTAAAAATAGTGGTGCTGGAACGAGGGAACCGTACGATCCTAACCGGTGTCTTTCTAATTAACATTAACATACCCCCATAAAATTAAAAGAACTACAACCATAGGGCCACCTGATTTGACATCATAACTTGACACACTAGAAAATTCAAACTCGTCACGTCAAGGATCTTGGAGCATGGTGAACAGCACGACCACCTTTAACGATAAAACCTGCCTTCCTCAGCTAAACTGATCTTCCTTCCTTAGATATAAACAATAAAGTCATAGGAATTCAAGTTTGCTTGCTTATGCAATGTAAATCCTCATCTTATCTTTAGATCTTTGTATAGCCTTGCTTTACAATATAATCCCTAACTCGTTTTAGGATTTCGAGGTTATCGTTTATCACGACCTAAATCCTCATATCTTTCAAGCTATTTATGTGATCGTTTCACACAAATGTAAGCTATTTGTGTGATCATTTCACACGATGGTTTCACATGAATCCTAATGTAAGCCAAACATTAGGATAGCTTGGGAAGTCACCAAGGTTCTCCTCTGGATCCATGACATCCCCTAGTTCTTCCTCCTTTGGACTCTACAACAAAATGTTCCAAATTTGAACCAATCCCCTTTCACACCTCTACGTCTGATCTCATTGAAAAGTCCTACCCTTTGAAACTCCTTGAAGATAAAATTTCTTGATTTTTATCGAGAGTCTTCTTAGGTGACTTTGGTCATTTAAGATGTAATTAACTGTAGGGGCTTGCCCTTATAGGAAGCATGTCCAAACCCAACTTAATATAAACCCTATTTAATTCTTTATATTAAATAGGGGAACTTGTCTGCAAATACAAAGTTTTTGCAGACCAAACATATGTCATATATTCCTTAGTTTATTTGATCGAGTCTCATCATCAAGTCTTGTGTTTATCCTTAAGGATAGATACAGGATTTGAGGTACAACACTCTTTCATTTAAACTATGAAAAATATGTACTCAGTTTGATTTCATATTTTTTTTAAAACTAAATATATATGTAAATTAAAATGTCCTTCCGAAGCGAGCCACGGGATTTTGATTCCGGTGACCGACAGCTTTGTACGGGCAAGTCCCTCACCAAAAATAGTGCCGACAAAGCCCTATAATTAATTACATCTTAAATGATCGAGATCAACTAAGAAACCTCTCGATTTAGATCAGAAAGTATTTTTTTCAAGGATTTCAAAGAGTAAAACTCTTCAAAGATCGGACCAATCATTGTCAAATGGGAAATACTCAAATTTGAAACATTGTTAAAGAATCCGCAGGGAGAAAACTAGGGGTTTTCGCAGATCCCGAGGAAAACCTCAATGTCTTTCCAAGCTATCTTATTGTTTGGCTTCAATTTTGAGAAGGAATTTGATGAGTATTTCATCCTACCGATTATTATTATTTAGGGCTTACATTTTCAAGACACAATCATACAAATAGTCTCGAAGATAGGAGGATTTATGTCGCAACGAACAACAATCTTGGAGTCCTAAAATGAGTTTGAACTTAAATTGCACAACATGATTGTGCAAAGGCCTAAAGATAAAGTGAGCATTTATGTTACACTAGGCAAACGACCTCAAAATCCTATGACTTGTTGTTTAATTCCAAAGAAAAGATTGTTGTTGTAGATCTCCTTGTTATTGTACAATGCTGCCCTGGAAGTTAGTTATAAGCTCCTTGGTGAAGTAATAGTATTAAAGTCTACGGTTCAAAGGTTTACATGACAAGTTCAGTTCAATCATTATGGGGGAGTTAATGTTGATTAGAGCGACACCGGTTAAGATCCTACGGTTCCATCGTTCTGGTACCACTATTTTCTTTTGAATTTAATTATCTTAAACAATATGTTAAGCTTATTTAAACTTGGGAGATCTCATTAGCAACTGTGGGTTACCTCATCCGAAGGAGTCCCGTAAATTCAAAAGGATGTCCTATCATTTTTTTTATTTTTTAAAAATGTTTTTCAATTTTGAAAAATAGTTTTTACAATTTTTAATTTTGAAAGAGCTTGTGTAATAAAAGCAGGTACAAGAAAGAAATGTAGTAAAGTAAAAGAAAAGGAAATTGCAGTGAAAAAATGTAAATGTGTACCTGTCATCTTCCCACACTCCCACTGAAAGATTATTTTGCAATATATATATATATAAATTGCAAGACAAAAAAAAAGAAAACCAATTGAAGGTGTATCTACCAAACCCTAGATCATAACTTGGTAGGTCCCTAAAAGTTGTAATGGATGATTTTCTTGAACAAATAATAATATGTTCAATTGTCCTTCAAAATATCTAAAGGAATCTAAATTGTTCGAGGCATAACCCTGAACAACTTTTAAAATCCTTTGAAACATTTTGAGTTCATTAGATCTGATTAAATTGTTCAATTAAATATCCAAATTTAGATTATTACACCTTATGCTTAGTGAATCTTGGTATTTTAATTATCCCGGACCCAACATTTAATTGAAATTTTATTTAAAAGTTCTGTGAGTGAATGACCCGAGGAACAAACCTAAAGTCATTAAGGATTTTACACCCCAGATTAAAGTAGGGCTTGTATTGTTTTCAAAAAGTTCATGGTCAGTTATATTATCTTTTCTAAACCTCATTAAACAATCTTGGATTAAGCCTAGTTCACTACTAAGCCCTTAAAAATTTCATGGGTAAGTTTGTAATTATCAAAATATTAATTTAATGTGAGCTCACTTCTTATTATAATTGACAAAATTACAATTTTACCCTTATCATGAAAATGGGAAAATTTGGTTTCTACCTCTTAACCCATTATATTTCAAACATCTAAAAGTGTTCAATATGAACAAAATTACCCATTTACCCTTTCGTTAATCCTAAATTTCAATTAGGGTTTCAAAATCCAAAATTACCTTTTGCCCATGGGGATCTCCACTTCATAACTCATCAAATATAGCTCAAATTATTTTGAATTTTTATGGTACCCCACTCATGAGTCAATTAAAATACAAGAGAAAATAAATGTAATTTTTCTATTTTTATTTAATTTATATAATTATTTTAACTTAAAAATAGGCTTTTCAATATTAATTTATTTAACTAATCAAAGTAATATTGTTGTTCATGGGAAAATTATTGGAACTCCACCTAGGTTCGAGGACCACTTGGACAAAATTTCATGATTTTTAAAATTATATTTTAATTATCATAAATATTTTTTTAATGATTAATTAAATATAAAATACATTTTAATTTCAAAAATCACTTTTTATATTTTTGTTAATTCTTGTTGAGTTTAGAGAACTCAGGGAAACAAAATTTTCATTTTTACCAAATTTTTATTTATTTATTATGATTATTTTATTGGAAAAAATTAAAAAAAAACATTTTTGACATTTAAAAATACATAACTAAATCAAAAAAATTGAGAAAAATATTTTAAATTGTCACAAGTGATCAGGAAACAATTAGGAATAATTTGGTGCATTTTCAAATTTTTGCAATTTTTTATTATTTTTAATTATTTTTAATTCAAAAAGTAGCTTAAAAATGAAATAACTATTTTAAAATAAATTTTATTTTTCCTAAGTTGTTCTGATCACAAGGAACTCGTAAAATCATTTTTCATAATTTTCCTAATTATAGTAAATTTATTATAATTATTTTAATGAAAAAATACCAATTTACTTAGAAAATAGACTTTAGTGATCAAATTAATTAAAATAAATTTTAAATTTTTAGAGTGAGTTAAAATGATCATTGTTTATAGTGTGAAACCTTTTTCTAAAATTTTTTAATATTATATTATTCATTTTAATTTTAGTGAGTTTTTTATGATTTAATTAATCTTAGTAATTTTAATAAACGTTTAAACTTAATTTATATTTTCCCTAGAGTCCTCTAACCACATAGAACCTACGAAAATAAGTCCCATTTTTTTTTATTTACAATTTAATTTATATAATTTTTTCAAGCAAAAATAGACAATTAGGCCTAAAAATTAGGGTTTCAAAACTAGAGATATTGTCTGACCTTAGAAAAACCAGAAAACATCCCTATTAATATGAGAAATCAACCCTTAAAGTTTCAAGCCATGGTGAATAGTATTTACTTAATTAGAACTAAAATAGTCTAGGGAGTATTTAATTAATTAAAAATTATAAACATGTTAAATAATTTTTTATTTTTTTTCCACATTAGTATCCTGTGTTCACTGAGCAAGTGAGTTTGTTTCTTTTATTTTTATGATTTTATTACACCAAGTTACGAATTTTCTAACTTCTAAAATTAAAATAAATCAAAAAAACATATTTCCTACTTATGTACGTCAACCAACGGCGCTCTGAACTTTCCATGATTTGTAGCTCTATTGGACAATGTAGTCCGCATTAGTTGCCATGCAAGCCGTGCTTTGTGAACCATTTATTCGCCTAACTCCTCCGCTCTTGGTTCGATACATGCGCAGATGGACGACATCTGTTCATCGATCATATCCGTTCTAAACTGACAACCGTCCACTCTGAAATGCTTCAATCTCGATCGTTACTCAACCAAATCACTCATGATTTGGTCCTACACCTTCAGCTAGTTGAGACAAACACATTCATACAACTAGATACATTTAACAATTGATGAAACTAAGCACGATTTTAGGGTTTTTGCTCTACCTTAACTCAGGAGGTGAGGCCTCGACTGGGTTGGTTATAGACATTTGTTGTGACTCCACAAAGCTCCTACAAGCACAAAGTTGAACTGAGGTTTAGCCTAGGCAAGAATTTGATCAAGGGGTGATGCAAACACCCTCGATTTTGAACTCAAAATTGAGCTCAGGCAATGGATTTTAGTAAGAGAAAATGGATGGAATGAACTCAATGTAGCTTGGAGAGGCTCTGGAAGCAAATTGGTAGAGTTTCCCCAAGGATTTTGGCACACTTTGAAGTTGGCCGAAAATGGGGCTTCTTATAGCAATGGCCAAGGGGAGGGCCTCAGGCTCTGATTAGCTGGTGCAAGAAGAATGAGGTGAAGGGCTGAGCAGTGCAAGCATCTAATGGGGAAGTACCACAATGGATGGGTTCAATTTTGGATTTAAATTAGGGAAAGTCCACTCAAATTTGAACTTTTCGGTGATTACGGTGGCTGGCCAGAGGTGAGGTGGTGGCTACCAAAGTCAAGGAGGGTCATGGAAGTCTTATTTGCTATTACATTTGAGTTTTGATGGATGATTGCATGGGAAAAAGAGTTTAGCCAAAATGGGGGAGATTATCTCCTTAATTTTGGGGACCCTTGGTCCATGGCTCAAATCTTGAGACTTGGGAGATCTAATTAGCATTCTAGGAGGCTAACCAAGGTATGAGAGGGCTAGGATTGATTAATACTAAAGATTTGAGTCAATTTAGGGTTTAGGTTCAAAATTATTTGAACTTGGGTCAAGGTTGGGCTTGGGTTAAGATTTGGGTCAAGTGATTGATCGAATTGATGTGGATGATTGTCATGAGAAGTTTAAAAGAGGAATTAGGTGATGTTGATATGATTTGGAAGTTCAATTTAGTTGAATTTCGCTCATGGTTAATTTTGGGGCATTTGGGCTAGACTTTGGTTTGGATTTGGTTCAAGGTATGGCTCAAATTGGTTCAAGGGATTGTGATGAAGAGTTTTAGATATCAAATGGGTGAAAATTATGGAGTTATGAAGTTCAATTTGGTGACACTTTGGTTTGGAGAAAAATTGGGGATTTTTATTTGAGTTGAATTTGGGTGAGGTTTGAATTTAGGTTAAGGTCCGTTAAGGTCTCAAATTGATCAAGGGGAACATTATGAAGAGTTTATAACTCAAAATTGGGGAAATTGATTTGATTATGGGGTTCAATTTGAAGGAATTTTGGGGATTTGACCAAATTGGGGGTTTTAAGTGAACTTGAATTTGGTTTGAAGTTGGGTTCAATTGGGCATTAGTTTTCTTTCAATTGGGATTGGGCATGATGAATTTTGATTTGGAAATGAAATTTGTGGAATATTGAAGTCAAATTGGTGGAAATTGGGGGTGATTTGGGGTAATTGGGACTTAAAGGGCAAAATGACGATTTTGGTCAAAATTGGTCAAATGGGTAAAATTGGGCTTCATGAGTGGTCAAGATTGATTTTGAAAGTGTTTGAAATGATTTTTGGAGGTTTTGTGAAAATTTGGGCCACCAAGGGCATTTTGGTAATTTTGGCAAAGTTAGAGGAACTTTGGGACTTTTGGAAATTTTGAGGTGTTTTAGGCAATTTGGATTGTTTGAAAAAGTTTGAGATGATTTTAGAAAAAAATGGGTAGTTTGGGTAATTTTGATAATTTTAAGGTTTCAAGGGCAATTTGGTAGTTTTGAGAAAGTAATTGGGGGCAAAAGGCTAAATTGAGTATTTTAGTAGGATTAGGGTTCAAAAAGATGTTAATCATAAAATCACTCTTTTTTTAGCCATGAGATCAAGGGAACTCTCATTATGGATCCTCCATATGCTTGTCTTAGCCAAACCATAGAGTTAATGGGTTAAGGGACCATCCACATGAGTATCCAATAGATTTAGGGATCAAGCAAGGCATGTTTGGTTAAGGGTTGGAGTCAAAAGTGAAAGTGTATGTGTGCAAGACCAAGACCACACCACCCAAGTCTAACCCTAAGGCCAAATAGTCTTATAGGGACTCCTCTTGAACTCCCCTATATTGGCTCCACCTACTAAGTGTTAGAGGTTAAAACCAACATGTGGAACTTCAAGATGAGCAAAGAAGAGTTTTAGAATTTATAATGGTGAGTGCTCCTTTACTAGTCTTCTAGGAACAGTCAACAAAAAAGTCCTATGGCTAGATCCTAGGCTTCTAAGGAAAAAACTATACCTCAACAAAAAGTGAGGTCAGCATTGGTGTTCCCCCGAACTGATTATTTTGTACCATTTGGATAATAACAGGCTTATGCTCAAATAAATTAACAACTACATCAGGGTTTTGTAGACTCAATTTAATTTCATCTGTTGTAGGATTAACATAAACTCATTAAGTCTTTGATGATGTTCATTTTAAATTTCTGGATTATGTAAGTTTATAACCATTTTGTTTAAATTTTCTGACTCTTTTTGTTGTTGTCGATTTTTTCTAATAGTTCTTTCTAACTGTGAATCATAAGGTACTAAACCTTCAAATCTTAAATTATGCATACACAAACACAATAAATAATTAAATAAGCAAACACACTAAAATATAAAAATATTAATTAAACTACAATTTTTTTAAAGTTTTTATAAGATTTTCAATTCAAACAAAGTATTCTAAATTATAAAGTAATTTACCATTACTCCCCGACAACAGCGTCAAAAACTTGATGCCCGATTTTTGTGTATATGAGTTGTGAATATCTTTCAATACTACAACACACACACAACAACACAATTAGTAAATATGCAGATCAATCACAATAAAAATCTCTTTAATTTAAAAAGTTTTATATTTTAAAATATTTAAGCTACCAAACCTTAATAATTACACAAGTATACATACCGCTCAAGTAATAAAGGGCTCTAATGGAGTCCTAAGTATTGATCCCACAAGAAGTTGGAAATTCTTATGGTTATAACGTCAAACACAATATTCAAACTACGAAAACTTAAATAAGTAAAAAAAAAATCTATAGTAAATTTTATGTATTTTAAATGAAATGCAACTAAAAGAACTAAATTAACTAAGTTATTTTCTAAACTTCAAAGTTAAACTTACTAAGACTAAACAAAGTTTTATAATAAAGAGTTCAGATTTAAGAAAGTATCATTCCCTTTACAATGAGTTTATGGATTGTTAAGTAATTAAAATCATTTCAAATTATATATAAAATTATTTTGTGCCAAATAGGAGCAATCACATTCTTTCCGCTCTGAGAGTGCATAAAGAAAATTGACTAATTCAGAGTTTGGACCCTAAATCCATGGTTAGGTTGAGAGAATATTAGCTCCCACTTCTCCCTCCCATGAGGGCTAACAATTTTGCTTAGGTTTCCAAGCAACTGGACCAAATTACAGATTTTAGTCAGTCACCAAAAAATCTCCAATTTTTCTCCCATCAAAATTTATTTCCCAAATTATTTGCACTCAACCCCATGGACTAGATTCTCACCCATGAAATTGAATGTGACTCTTACCTTCTTGTAGAAAGCACAGCCCTTTCAGATTTTGTTTCTCAACAAATTTTAACATTTCAATTGGCCAGATCAAAAAGTAAAAGAAGATCAGAGTTTGAATCATCACATTTTATTTACATTTAAAACCTTACATAAATAAATTAATTCTTCACAAACCATTTCTCATTGTAGGGAAAAGGATAAACAGGACTACTTAGAATTAATGAGAAGTACACGACAAATCATGGGTTTTATAAAAAAAAAGAAGTTTACAAATAAAGGAAAGAACACAACTTATCTCACACTCATCCTCAAGCAAATCCCTTGAAGTTCCCTTTAAGCACTTTCTCCCTTTACAATCACACTCAATTTTCTCTTATAACAGTAATGAAGAAGAAATCTCTCGCCTTCCTTCTCCTCTTACAGCTATAGAAGAAAACCCTCTTCAAACCCAACTCAAGCAACCTTCTTCATAACACCAGATGCAAGACCTTGCTAGACTCCTCTTTTAATTAAGGCACTAGCCTTCTCTTTAAAGAATTCAAAATTCCCTCATATTTCCTAAGAAGCGCACCTCTTCACATCAAGAGACAAATCCCTTCATCCAAGAGACATATCTATTCATTCAAGAGCCTTTATAAAGTGTATAGATGCATTGAAACACTCCATGGGGCGTTTGAATTAATTGGAGCCTTCTAGAACCTTAAAAAATTCAATAACTGCTACAATCCATCTTAATTTGTCTCTGACACCTCTGACATCTGTTTTGGTGCCTCTAGTGCCAGTTTATTGGAGTTCTGCTTTATTTTATTAATTCTGGCACCAGTTTTGGTGTCTCTGGCTCCACTTCTTTGTAAAATGGCGCCTCTGGTGCAAGTTCTGGCTCCTCCGACTGTAGGATGCTTAAAGACTGTATTTTGACTCCAAATTTCTTTCTTTTTGCTCTAAATGCCTAAAATCAATATACCTGCAACAAAAAATGAAAATACCCACCTTTAAAGTGAAATATCACTTAATTTAAGCATAAAATGTATACATAAAATTATAATTTTTTGTATCAATAAACATGAAATGTATATATTAAATAGGTAATTTTAAGGCATGTTAAAATGCATGAAGTGAATCTTGGTGATCTTAAGATTTTTATTTGAAGACATAATTGGCTAGTCAAAAAAAGCCTAGAGAGGAAGGGAGAGGAGACTTAAGGAGGGCATGTTAAAGAAAGAATGGGAGTGAGGCTCTCTTCTTGTGTGTTGTGTGTGTGAGGGAGAGAGTCTTTTTAGTGTGTGTTTTGGTGTGTCTACTAGAGCAAGAAGTTAAAGGAACTTCAAAGGATTAGAAGTCTCAGATAAGTACTTTGTATTTGTGTTTGAGCTTTTATTTTATTGTGAAGTATTGGTTTGGAATATAAACCATGTTTTGTTGTGTTATCCCTATGAATTCTAATTAGTTTTCTTTATATTTCTCCTTGCAATAAGAAGTAATCATGTGTAGGATTAGAATTGCTTAAAATTTCTCTTATTTCACACATGTGATGATTCATTACTTCCTACTTCATTTACATCTTCAATCTAGTCAATTAAATGTTACAATCTATTGTGAATCCACAATGACCCTAGAGGTCTATGTATTCCTCAACTAGTAAGAATGACATTAATCTCGTGGGTGAGAAGGTAATCTATGGGTTAGTGCAAATAGATAGGGAGATGAGTTTTGATGGGCGTAATTGGTGATTTTAGGGTGACAGACTAAAATCTTTATCAATTTAATCTAGAGTTGGAACCTATGGACCGATTAATCTTATAGAGAGGGCACAGTGGGTAATCTGAAAGTGAGGGGCTAGAACTTATCCAACATAAATAGGGATTTAAGAACATACTTCAGGTCAGTCATTGTTCTTTATGCACTCGGAAGAGGGTAAGGAATATGTATGCTCCTATGGGCACAAACTTACATTTTAACCTTTAATCATTTAATTCCTGCACTAATTATTTCTCTTCACAAGGGGAAGGAACTTCTACATAATTTTATCTCTTCTTTATAAAACTAGTTTAAAGTCTCTACATTATCTTTTAGCTTTGAAATAGAATTTATAGGAAATTATATTGTCTGTTTTACACCTAAACTCGTTATCATGTTTCCTAGATTAGTGTCTGGTGTTTAAGTAGAGTTTTACTCAGTCCATAAAAAGAGTGTTAGATAAAAAGTAATTTCACCTTCCTAATGAGATCGATACTGAGACTTTAAAAGAAAATCATATATTGCCTGAAACAATACTTACACTTACATAGTACCCATAGTGTGTAAACCATCAATTAAATTCTAAATTTATTACATAATTATTGTAGACACTAGCCGCTAAAATATATTTGATCAAGTTTTTTACCATCTTTTGGAAATTAAACATCTGCGTAATCGCGGGTTAGGTCACTCTCTTGGGTCATTACGTTTTCAGAATATGTTTTAACTTATGAATTTGTCAAATCGCACAAGTAACTTAAGTTTGAAGTAATATGCCATCGCAATATTAATATTATAAGAAATTCTAAATAATTATAATCTTACACATGATTATTTCTTATTAAAAGGAGAAGATAAAGAAAACTGCTCAAATTTTATGGGAAAAATACAACAACATATGGATTGATATTTAAAATCAAGTTTACTCAATAAACTATAACAAACTTAAACAAAATACAAAATACTTATCTCAAACACCTCCCCAAGTAGATCTCCTGAAGTTTCTTTCCCTCTTCCTCTCTCTTCTTACACTAACTTCCTCTCTAACTACTCTAGCGTCCTCCAACAACAACCAACAACTCCCCAAAAAAAATATATTTTTTTCTACTTTAGAAGTCTCTTCAAAATTCATCCGAATATATTGTATCTAAAGAAAACCGATTCTGACACTAGTTTGGACGCTTAGGCGCCAACCTTCTAGAAGCTTCGAATAACTGCCTAATGCCTAGGATCCAGATCCTTACGCCATGGCACTGGGCTCTCTATTTCCATGTTTAGGGTCTGGTGCTTAGGCGTCATTTCACTTTGTGCTCCTTTGCTCCATTTGACCAAGTTTTGCTCCGTTTTTTATCATTTTTCTTCAAAATTGTATCTCGTGTCTGAAAAAAAAAAAAAACACAATAGCTTCCATTAAAGTGCAATACCCTTAAAAATGAGCATAAAATATATCTCAAAATATTACACATTTTTAAGCATGTCATTATACCAAGACCTGGATTAATTATGCTACCTCAACAGAAATGTCGGTGCACTTATGCCAAACAGTGGTGTAATTATGCAAGACATGAAATTTTTGTTCTTCATGCTTTGACTCCACCTCATAACATGAAAATACTAACAATTAACCTTCCAAAAGCTAGATATCCTTAAAATTAGGGAATAAAACATGGTATTTGAACTAAAAAAACAATGCGAAATTGGATCATATCAATTATCCCCTATGAGATATCTTGAAATTGTTTATACATCTAATAACTAATTATGCTCGTGCGAAACAAATCACATATCAAAAATTTCAGCAAATTTCTTATATAATAAGAACTCTAAAAAGAATGAAATTCATGAGACACATTACAAAATTATTTCATAAATAATTAGATTAATGGATGGAAACTTTAAATTTAAATGTACGAATGTTTAGACTAAACAATATATAACAAATGGTAAAAGATGAGCTTTAACCGTAATAAAACTTTTCGAAATATAAAAGTATTTATTTAAATTAAGAGCAAGATATAGGAGGTTTGTTAGGCTGATTAACGCCGTTTGCACTTCATTTTCAAAATAAAACAATATTTATTATTATCTGATTTTTTTTGTATGGTGAACGCTCCCTGATATTCCTCGTCTTATTTATTTTCAACTAATGTGCTATCATTCAAGATTGGTAAAAAAATCGATATCATATCGTGTGTAGTTCGGCAGTTATTCACTTACTTTACATGAGCAGTACTCCCTCAATTTAATACATGCTCAGCCCAAGCAACACGGAGCTATCAAAATATTTGGCCAAATCAATTGCCAAAATGAATGCAAATCACTGTTTTATTCAGACTTGTCTGCACAAAAATCCGTCTAATGTTTAGTCGGCAGGTCATTCTACAGAGAGACATTCCGAGCTTGCAAGCAAAGCATAGCTAAAGTTAGAAACTACTATATTTATTACATCACAAAACACAACCAGTAAAAGATCCGGTGCAAAATTTGACAAGATAACCCATGTATATAAACAATGGTAAAATATTAAAAAGCAGTTCTAGGGCAGAGAATTTCTTC
>JXCR01137800.1:87690-106159 GCA_002079205.1 Phalaenopsis hybrid cultivar | reverse complement strand
TCCGTGCTAAACTCACATTGTGGCACCAAGCTCTCGAGTTTCTGGCTTTAAATTTTGTCATCTAGCGCAATGATGCTATCCCTTCAATTTTGTTTGATTTCTTCCAATCTTTTCCCTTGATCACAAAATAACTTAATTAGTATGATAAATGTGCAAAAATATATATAAATTAACACACATTTTATCCTAAATTTTAATGCAGTCAACTTACTCAACACTGGCTGAGGATCCTATTTTTGACGCAAAGAATTTCTCACGGATTTTTGTATCTATTTTGAAAATTTTTTAATAATTTGAAAATTATAAAAGCATCACATAATCTTCTTTCTTAGTTGAAGCATAGTATTGTAGCGACTCCTATTTGTGTACTAACTTAGCTTACTTAACTCTTACTGGACATTCAAATATGTCTTTATTCTCTATTTTCTAATAACCAAGCTGCTCTTCATATTGCAATCTTCATATTGCAATTATTTCTGGCTTTCATGAGAGAACAAAACACATTGAGTTGTATTGTCAATTTGTTCAAAACAAAGTCATTGACGACTCCATGAAGCTTATGCCTACTATAACTCAACAACAATTTGCAAACATCTTCACCAAACCATTACTAGTTGGCACCTTAACCACACTTCTAGCTAATGTGGCTATAAAAGATATCTATAATCCAGCTTGAGGTGGAGTATTACTGATACAGCGTTGCTACAGGATTTCAGGTGGCTTCTTTACTTCAGCTATCAACCAATATATATATATATAGCCTTTAATAAAAACTTTCATATATATATATATATATATATATGATGACAATTATACTCTGGCTTTGTCTGCTCGTAATGTTCTTGTAGGGAAGTTTGTGTTTGGGCATCCTAAATTGGACTTTATTTGTAGAGAATTAGATGCTTTGAAACTTATGGGATCTTGGAAAATTGGTGTATTAGATGGGCTTCACATTCTGATTTAATTATCTAATGACGAAGATTACATCAATTTGTTCTCTCGACGTTTTATTTGATAATACCACGATGAGATTCCTGAAGTGGACAACGGATTTTGATCCCGGTTTGGTTGCGATTTCCAAGATTAAAATTTCATTTATTTAATCATGAGATCTTGTTTTCACTTGCTGCGGCTTATGGCAAACCTCTTAAAATGGATGGGCCCACTTTTCTATTGAATAGACCTTCTGAAGCACGTATTTTGGTTGAGAGAGATATAAGTTTGTCTTTTTGTGATGAAATCAGGATTGGGTCAGAGAATAA
Organism: Phalaenopsis hybrid cultivar; assembly: GCA_002079205.1. Taxonomy (NCBI): domain Eukaryota; kingdom Viridiplantae; phylum Streptophyta; class Magnoliopsida; order Asparagales; family Orchidaceae; genus Phalaenopsis; species Phalaenopsis hybrid cultivar. The sequence continues at coordinate 104,897 of JXCR01137800.1, read as the reverse complement.
ATGATATTGGCAAAAGGTGGAATTGAAAAAACATTCTCCTTATTGTTCGCATTGTCATATGTTTGGTCATAATAATGATAAATGTTATCGTCTTCATCCACATATGAAACAAAGAAATTTTCGTCCTATTAAAGGAGGGGATTCCAATAAAAAAGATGAAAAGAATAGGGTCATTGCTCATCCAAATGTTGAAATAATTGAAGATTTAGAGGCTAAACAATCTGAAGAAGTTAGCATTGAAATGGATACTCCTATTGCTGAGGTTTTGGTTAAAGATATAGTGGATAATAATATTACGAATGATATTACTTCCCCAGTTCAGGCTAGCTTATTGGAGGTTCATACTTCTTCTCCCCCATCTCCAATACAATTGGAGGTGGAAATTGATCAGGAAGTTCAAGACCCTCCGGTTCATGAGGAGATTGATGGAGCTATCTTGGAAGCTTCAAATGCTCTGGAAGAGGAATGGTTAGTTTAAAAAGCTAGTAGAAAGAAAATGAAAAGGAAAAATGAGATGTTACATTTAAACAAGGACAATATAATTAATGACGGGAAAGCTCATTCTAATGGGGAAAAATTCACCACCCTTTCTAGGTCTTCTCGAAAGGGTGTGTTGAGATTTAATGATTAATATCTTGATCTGGAATATTAGGAGAGTGGCGGACCCTGCCTCCCTTAATAGACTTAAACACTTAAGCAGGGTCAATAATCTGGATATTTTTGTTATTTTAGAGCCGCTTGTCTCTATTAATAAGAATCTCATCATCAGAAAGTTTAAACGTTACAATCACTTTTGCAACAGCAATAATAAGATCTGGATTTTTTGGAAGCTTAACATTGAGCTAGATATTGTGCAAAATGCGGAACAATTTCTTTTGGTTCATTTTAAACTGGATTCTTTTGTCTCCTGGGCCACTTTTGTTTATGCTAGCACTGTGCTTCAAAAAAAATTCTTCCTTTGGGATACTTTGAAAGCTATGGGTGAGAATATTAACGAGAATTGGTTTGTTGGAGGGGATTTCAATATGATAATGAATTCATCTGAAAGGATGGGAGGTAGAGGTGGAAACCTCAATCTTATTAATCAATTTAATGATAAAATTGCTGAAGCGAGTCTTTTTTATCTTGGCTTTATGGGTACTCCTTTCACTGGAGGAGGGGCTCTCTTTTCCAACGTTTGGATCGTTTCTTTGGTAATCAACATTTTTTCAATTATTTTCATATCTATAAAGTGCAACATCTCAATCATGCGGGATCAGATCACAATCCTATTATGCTTTCTCTTGCTTTTACTACTAGAACAGCTAATTATCATTTTAAATTTATTAATATTTGGACTACACATGATACCTTTTTAAGAATTATCAAGCGGGCCTGGCACACTGATGGTGTTAGAAATTTGTGGTATGTACTCTGGCAACTACATAAACAGGTAGCTGCGGGATTGAGAACATGGAATTTGCTCTCTTTTGATAATACTCATAATAGGGTCAAAGAGGCTCAGAGGGTGGTGGATAACCATGAAGCTCAGGTTATATGTGATTCACAACATGTTATTGACTTGGCCCAAGCTCATACCAAACTGTTAGAAGAAATTAATTTGGAAGAAGAATTTTTACAGCAAAAAGCCAATGACATCTATTTTACTAGTGGTGATCGTAATACTAAATTTTTTCATGCTTCCATTAAGCACAAAAGGAATTTGAATACTATTTTAAGTATTAATACTACTGATGGGAGGACTCTCACTGATAAAGATGGGATTGGTAATAATGTTGTGGAGTATTTTACTAATTTATTTCAGTCTTCTTCTTAGGTTCTCCCTATTGTTTCTGAACTATTTGAAGGTGAAAGAGAGTATACATCCAAAATTGAAATTTCACATATTCCGACGGAAGAGGAGATTTTTTCTGTGTTTAAGGAGATTAATGCAAATAAGTCTCCTGGGCCTGATAGTTTTACTGTTGTTTTCTATGTAACTAGTTGGGATATCATAAAAAAGGAGGTGACTCAAGCTATCCGAAGTTTTTTTCAAGGGGATAAAATATTTCACATCTTCTCTTATTGTGCTTATTCCTAAGGGAAATGATAAATCTAGATGGGGCAAATTCAGACCGATTTCCCTCACTTCCGTGATCTCCAAAGTTATTAGCAAACTGATTGTCTTCAGAATACAACCTATGCTTAGTAATATTATTTCTCTACAACAATTTGCATTCATTAAAGTGAGGGAAATTACTGACAACATCCTTCTAGCACAGGAGATGCTGGAAGATTTGGATAAAAAGTGTCGTGTGGGTAATATGATTCTCAAACTTGACATTAAAAAGGCTTATGATACTATCAGTTAGGTTTTCATTTTAAATATCTTGCGGGCCAGGGGTTTTCATAATAATTTTTGCTCCCTCATCAGTAGATGGTTGGTGAATAATCATTATTCTGTTCTTGTTAATGGTGTTTCTTATGGTTTCTTCTCTGCCACTAGGGGGATTAAACAGGGGGACCCCTTATCACCTACTATTTTTATCCTTGCTTTTGATTATTTCTCCAGGCTAATTAACCATTTGCAGATGAATAAGCCTTATACTCAATTTTTGCATAAATCTTCGATTATGATTAGTCATTTAGCATATGTTGATGATGCTATTATTTTCATTAATGCCAGTAAATCATCCATTAAAGCTATTATGCATGTTCTGGATACATTTCAAGACAATTCAGGTCTTGTTTTCAGTAAGGATAAATGCAATATTTATTTTGGAAAATCAATTAAAAGCTCTATGATGAATTGGAGTACTAATTACACTGGTTTTCATGCTGCCTCTTTTGCCCTTGAAATATTTAGGAGTTAATTTGATTAAGAGTCGTCACAAGAAATTACAATTAGATGAAGTTGTGGATAAGATCAAAAATAAAATTAATGATTGGAGGAATAACTTTCTTTCTAATGGAGGTCGCATCACTCTCTTTCGAAGTGTTTTATTAAGTATCCCTTTATATGCTCTTCAAATCCTAAACTTGAAGAAAAGTACTCAGATCCAGTTGGAGAGATTATTTAACCGTTTTCTTTGGTCGGGTAATCAATCTAGAAAGCATTGGGCCAGCTTCGATAAAGTTGTCAAGCCTATTTCTGCGGGAGGTCTTGGTTTTAAAAGTCTGAAACAAATTTCTGATATTAGTATGTGCAAATTGTTGTTTAAATTTCGTGCTAATACTTCTTTATGGGCTCGTTTTCTTCATCATAAATATTATGTTTCTGCAAATCCGGCTATCGTCCAATGGAAAATAGGGGATTCTAAGAATTGGAAAGCTATTTTGAAAGCTAGAGAGGTTGCGAGCAAATTCATTTTTTGGGATTTGGGTGAAGGTGATATTTTCTTTTGGCATGATAATTGGTGTTTAATGGATAAGGATTTATCTGTTATCACTCCTCAGAACAATAGGATGAGTATTTTCGATGTATGGTTGGACGGAAATTGGGATGTTAATAAATTAATATCTCTAGTTGGAGATAAAACTGCTATGGTTACTAAAATTCCTCTAAAGAAGAATGGTAAGGATACTCCTATATGGAAAAGTACTTCTAATATCTCTCCATCGAAGTTGTTGTATTCTAATCTTTATATTCATAATAAGTGGCGGTGGGGGAATTTTATTTGGAATAATTTTCTTACTCCCTCCATATCTTTTTTCTTATGGAGATTTTTTCATAACTTGCTACCTCTCGATAATATTCTTAAACTTGAAGGGCTGAAATTTGCGTCACAATGTCATTTATGTAAGAAGAATTGGTGGTGCATTTTTTTTTTCTTGTGTTCTTATGCTAAAGAAATTTGGAATACTTTGGGAAAATATTTTCATATTAATTGGTTTGATTGTAATGATATTAGAAGCTTTCTTTTTAAGTGGAGGGTNGGACGGAAATTGGGATGTTAATAAATTAATGTCTCTAGTTGGAGATAAAACTGCTATGGTTACTAAAATTCCTCTAAAGAAGAATGGTAAGAATACTCCTATATGGAAAAGTACTTCAAATATCTCTCCATCGAAGTTGTTGTAGTCTAATCTTTATATTCATAATAAGTGGCGGTGGGGGAGTTTTATTTGGAATAATTTTCTTACTCCCTCCATATCTTTTTTCTTATGGAGATTTTTTCATAACTTGCTACCTCTCGATAATATTCTTAAACTTGAAGGGCTGAAATTTGTGTCACAATGTCATTTATGTAAGAAGAATTGGTGGTGCATTTTTTTTTCTTGTGTTCTTATGCTAAAGAAATTTGGAATACTTTGGGAAAATATTTTCATATTAATTGGTGTGATTGTAATGATATTAGAAGCTTTCTTTTTAAGTGGAGGGCTGCAGATAGAATAGATTCTAAATTAGCTAGCTTCCCTTTGTTGGTACTTTGGTTTATTTGGGTGGCAAGAAATGATCATAAGTATCAAAATTTGGGTTTGGTCCCTACAAATATGGTTTCTTATATTCTTGCTTATGTTTTTCGGGCTTGTCGTATTTTGGGTTTCAATGCTGCTTTACACCAATCTAGGGTGGGTAGGATGGTCACTATTATAAAGTGGCAACCCCCTCCTATGGGTTGGATTAAAGTAAATATTGATGGAAGTTGGACTTCCAAGGCGAGTGGAGCTAGCGTTGTTTTTACAGACCAATCAGACATGTGCATGTGTTACTTTGCTTCTCCGATAGTTGCCTCATCCCCTTTTGAGGCCGAATGTTGGGCTCTTTTACTTTCTTTGCAGGTGGCTATCTATTTTAAATTCTCCAATCTGATTATTGAGACCGATTCTTTTAATCTATATAAGGATTTTGATATGAATACTATACCAAAGTGGAATGTTGTGATTATTTGGAATAGAATTAGAGAGCTTATTGAAAAATTCAAGCTTTCAATCCGGTTGTCTCATATACTTCGTGAAGGCAATTCTCCGGCGGATTGGTTGGCTGGGAGAGGCAAACATGAGGAAAGGTTATTTGTAGGCGTTTCACCTTGTTCTCATCTAAAACAATNTACTATACCAAAGTGGAATGTTGTGATTATTTGGAATAGAATTAGAGAGCTTATTGAAAAATTCAAGCTTTCAATCCGGTTGTCTCATATACTTCGTGAAGGCAATTCTCCGGCGGATTGGTTGGCTGGGAGAGGCAAACATGAGGAAAAGTTATTTGTAGGCGTTTCACCTTGTTCTCATCTAAAACAACTTTTGTGGGGAGACTCTATGGAATTGCCTTTCATTAGGTCTTGAATTGGGGTCTCAGCATTAATGCATCCTCGAAGGATATATATTTGGGATGTTGGTTAAGCCTTTGGCTACTGTTTTTGAGAGGTTTTGGAGTGGATGAATATATTTTTTGTGATAATTTATTTTCGTGCTGTCAAGAAGAAAATGAATTTTGTGATAACTTTTTATTTTTTCTGTTGCCATATTTACTTTCCAAGGAATAGAAAATAGGAANTAAGCCTTCGGCTACTGTTTTTGAGAGGTTTTGGAGTGGATGAATATATTTTTTGTGATAATTTATTTTCGTCTTGTCAAGAAGAAAATGAATTTTGTGATAACTTTTTATTTTTTCTGCTGCAATATTTACTTTCCAAGTAATAGAAAAGAGGATTATGGAAATATGAAGCTTATAAGGAGCTGCCATTATATTTTGTTTGATGGGTGGCCTCAAACTTATTTTTTCGAGTTCCATAATAGCCTTAATGTAACTTTGGGCGTCGGTTCTGTTAAGTTCAAAGGGTTATGTGCAAATTCCTTTCCCCTAGGCGTGGAGGTTTGAGTGGGATTCAATATTAAAGGTTACAAATTTGCTATAGGAATTTTAGCAAGATTTTGGAATATCTGGAAGCTTGGAGTGATTTATTATAAATCGCTATAACATAGTTTTGTTTCATTTGGGAATGAGAGCTATGGAATAATATAGGACTTGTCTTCTGATGGGTCTATTGGTTTTTGTTTCTGCTTTACGTATAACTCTATGGGTGCAAGATGGAAGATTTGGTGTTGGATGGGAAGTATTATTGAATTACTATAGTCCGGTTTTCAACTATGGGGGTTTGCAACCTCAAGAAATTCTCTTTGGAAGTTTGAAAAATCTACTACTAAAGTTTCAGAGGTTTCTACTATCTAAAATTTGAATCGAGATCGAAGTTCTATTTCTCTTTATTGTCTTTTGGTAGTTATATTTTTTGTTTTGGGTATACTTGTATTTGCTTGGTCATAAATTTGGTATAAGTTTTAGTTTGAATTGTAAGTGGTCGAGGATCCCTATTAGTGAGTGTGTAATGTGTTACTTTTATTTTCTAGTTGGGAATCCTTTCCACCAATTATGTATCTTTATTATTAAGATTAACGCGTAGGGAGACGAATAATGCTCCTTTAACAAATATATATATATATATATATAAGCCTTTGTCATCTAAGAAAAAGTACTGTAACATTTATTCTCCTGGTAATAAAAGATTCACTTTCTTTCTGTGGTCTCTGCTCCCTCAGGCATCTCATCTCTTGCCATATTAATAGTTCCCAAGCATGGCTGATAAAATATCACACTATCTACCATGTGCTGTAGTACATAGAGCACATAATGAGTGCTATTTTGATTTCCTGCTCTTTGTTTTGTAAAGCAATGCATGAAGTGAATTACGCTTTTTACAATCAGCTATTTAAATATTTGTTTTTTTTGCTCCAGTGATAGATAAATTATAGAAAGTCGTCTTAGATGGTTTGGTCATATTAAACGTCGACCATCTGATGATCCGATTAGGAGAGTAGATTTTTTAGATTTAACTTATGTTAAGGAAGGCAGAGGTAGACCTAGAAGACTTGGTCATATTGTATAAAAAATCATCTTAATTTGTTGGAATTAAATGAAAATATGACACTCAATAGGACGCAATTGAGAAAAAGGATTCATGTAGCCGATCCCACTTAGTAGGATAAAGGTTTGTTGTTGTTGTTGTTGTATGTTTAGTGTGATGAAATATTTTTTTAGCTGTTTATTACTAAAGATTCTTGTTAGCAAATTAAACTGCGTGATATTTTCTACTCAAAAATACTTACATAGATGATGAAGTTGTGTCTAGCTTATTGATTGTCCTTTTTGCATTTTGCGGTGATGCCTTTGATCTTGCATATTTACTTCTGTGAAAAAAAATTTGAATCAATCATTTATTGTCCTAGGAGTTTGGTTATTTCTTACCTGTTGTTGCTTCTATTTTCTAAATGACTACCATTTGGAGGGTGAACATGTAATTCTCAGAATTTTGTTGATGTTGCTATTGATTTCAATATATCTTGTAATTAGTGTTACATGAAGTATATCATTTTCTGTTCAGTGCTGAACGAACTCCACTTATTTTGATACATTATATCTTGTGTGTTTTTATCCAAATGAAATACGAAGAAATTTTTAGACCTGTTTCCTTGCAGTTTGTATTAGATTCTCATCATCTTTTGAATTGAAATGGAAATATTATGATTACTATTCCTTATTTTAATTTTTCTCATTCGTATACTTTGTCAGTCACACAGCTGCAATAGCTGCTGGAAACAATGGAGTTCCAGTGAGAATGCATGGGTATGAGTTTGGCAAGGCTAGCGGCATGGCTCCACGTGCCAGGTTTTGACCATGTTTATTATATGAAGATAATATGAAATTTGGGCTCAAATAAGCAATTTGGTAGCTTTACTTTTTTTTCCTTTTTCTTGCAGGATTGCTATTTACAAAGTTCTCTATAGGCTTTTTGGTGGCTATGTATCTGATGTAGTGGCTGCTATTGATCAGGTACTAGCTTGCGTGTTCATAGAATTGTTTTGCTATAGTCGTAGATGATTACTAGAATTTCATGTGGCTTACTGTTATAGTTGTTACAGTCATTTTCTTAAAGTCATTTTCTTAAATGAATGACTGTAAAATTATTATCTAATGATGTATTTTTTTTACATTTATCCTTGAAAGATATTTTAATTTAAATGTTACTTGGTTTTAACAACTTTTATAATTCAGACCATTTTGGTGTCAACAGTAATACCCGATCAAATGAGGCAATGAACGTTATGCCTGTGGGAATTACTCTGCTTAAGATGATTCTATCGAGTTTATTCTGAATAATTTCTTTTATTGTTAAATTGCTTCCAATCGTTATTTCTTGCTGAACTGGCCAGCGCTCAAAACTATCCGATATTGTTATGAGATATCATTGGAGAAGTTTTATGTGGAAAATATAATGTGAACAGGCTGTTCAGGATGGAGTGGATGTCATTAATCTTTCAGTTGGTCCAAACAGCCCACCATCAACTACAAAAACCACATTCTTGAATCCTTTTGATGCAGCCCTTCTTTCTGCCGTGAAAGCTGGGGTTTTTGTTGCACAAGCAGCTGGAAATGGAGGCCCATTCCCGAAAACCCTCGTATCTTTTAGTCCTTGGATAACAACAGTAGCTGCTGCCGTTGATGATCGCAGATATAAGAACCATATTACACTCGGAAATGGAAGAATACTGCCTGGACTTGGGCTATCGCGTAAGTTGATTATTTCATTTTTTTTTTCTTTCAGAAAATTGTTATATTCACATTAAATTGCCTTCTTTATGTCATTTATAAGTTTATCAAGTTAGGTTTGCATGGGGCAAACATGATAGAGCAATATTCTTAAGAATGAAATAATACTTTTGCAAAGTCGTGGATGTGATAAAAAAAACTTCTGTAAGGCCATGCTTTTCAAAGACTTTTTGAGACTGGACCAAGTACCTGGGAAGTACCAGCGACTATTATGGAAATGGTAAATTGATAGTTATTGACAGTTTTCTTAAATGACTTCCTATTGAAATATGATTGTCTAACAATGCAGTAAAACTGTGGTCTGGCTGTGATTTGAGAGAGTAATTTTCATGCAATTTAAAGATGAATTATTTGTATTTTTGCGCTGGAAAAGGCCAAGGTATCTGGATCAAATGATATATGATTAGTATACTAAAAAAATTCAAGCTTATTTCATATTTTGTTCAGCAATATGTTTGTAGGAAAAGTTTTCTTGTATGATGGATAATCTTAATTTGTTGAGAGCGTTAAGGAGGACACGTTTATGGTTAAATACAAGTCGTGCATAAAATGAATTAATTAGGCTTAAACTTTCTATGTTGGCATTTTCCTTTTGAGAAGATGCAAACACTCAACCCATCTATTTGATTATGAAAAAGCTTTGCCTACTTGAATAAATTTTGAATTTTTTTGAATACCTATTTAGTTTGTTCGCATTTTTTATGCAGTTGCATGTTATTAACAAACATTGGGTTGTTTATTGTATCACCTGCCCAATTGAATAAAAGGCATAATAGAGGCGGGTATAACAGTTGACTGAATTTATTAGCAACGCTCATTTTAAACTCTACCCATTAAAACAGAGTGAAAGATATGTAAATCACCAAGTGTCTCAATCAAGTCATATAATATAATTTTAACTCATAAGAATCCAAAGTTTAACATAAATTTTATCCAAAATATTTTATTCATTATATTTCGAGCTCTTAACCAGCATCAAAGTTCAATTATATAATATCATACTTTTATCATAAACATACCTTAAAATACTTCATATCTTGCACCAAAAAATTACATCTAAATATAGATTAATTTTTTCCCTACTTTATCATTATTTTTTATCAATCATACTTTTTTGCTTTGCCGGAAATAATAGCCAGCTTACTGTGCAATGAACTAAATTTAAAATATAATTGTAATATCTAATGAAATAAATTATCATAATATGCTAAATATGAATTGAACATGAGAAGTTAAAACAAAGCAAGGATTAGACTTGTGCATTACATGTAATAATTATAAAGTTGTCATTTTTTAATAATAACTTAATAATAAATGAAATAATTTAATACAAAAGGGCTTTAAANAATATAATTTGTTCGATCCATGTTCAAACTTTGTTGGACTGTGTTTGAACTTTATTTGAAACTTGTACAAACCTTGCTAGAGTCATGCTTAGACCTTGCTTGTACCTTACTTGTCTTGGCCCTAAGTAAGCCTCAAGAAATTAAATCTTAGTTAAATTTTCAATTTCATGCCTAAATGGTAAAATTAAATAAATTAATTTATTTTATTGTAAAATTATATAGAAATAAGTTATTTTACAATTATGCTAACTTAAAGGGTTGTTTGGCTGAAAGAATTTATAGTGTATTTGCAAGTATTTTAGAAAGTTAAGTGTTTGGTACGAAGAATTATAAATACAATATANACTTAAAGGGTTGTTTGGCTGAAAGAATTTATAGTGTATTTGCAAGTATTTTAGAAAGTTAAGTGTTTGGTATGAAGAATTATGAATGAATTAAAAGTTTACAAGTTAGTTTATGTTGGATGATTTTAGAATTCGGTCAATTTGGCCAAATTTGATATTTATACTATTCATTAATCTAAAATGTTATTGGTTGATAGCCACTCGACGCAACATACCTAGTCTTATCGCCCACTGCCAGCCCGCATCTAGCTGCTTGCCTCCTGCCTCTTGCGGTGGTCGCTGCCCGCCACCCGTCACTCGTCGCCTGCCGCTCCCCACTTATCTTTTGTCGCCTGCTGCCTGATGCTTGCCGCCCGCCGCTCGCTGCAAGCTGTCGCCAGTGTCAATTGTCGATTGTCGTTGTCGGATGTCGCTCACCAATAATACCTTANTGGTGTCTTAGCCTAAATAAAATACGCAATAGCACTTTAAGTCTCAAACAAGATTTTAAGGCGAGGACTGTGTGCCAAATTGAAGAATTTTAGCAACATCAAGCTTTATATCCAGGCTGACAGCAGAATTGTGATCAGGTAGAGGAAATAATGTATTGAAGCTAATCAAGGACTTTAGACAAAAGCCCTGATTAACAGTTTTTGGCGACTTTACCCTGATGTAGCTGATGTTTTTCTTAGTAATTTACCAGAACTTCAGGTTAGAATTGATTTTTTTTTGATATTGCCTTAGTGAATGCAGGAGAGACTTCTCAATAAAGAATGTGGTTGAGGGCCTCATTGTGTTAATGAAGATCCCAGCCTTTTTGCGTTTTAGATTTTCAAGCTTACCACGAAGTGCAGAATATTGAACTTATATGTACCTTTGGCCACTCAGCAGGAAGTTAACGGTGTTTGGCTCGCTTACATGTCTAACACTATTTTCTGTCAGCATGCATTTTTGAATGGTTGGGTTTGATGTGTGTGTTGAGGTGCTATTTTGAGGAAAATATAGAAAAATACGCCAATTATGATGTCTAGGTGATCAAAGACCTATTTTGAACTGGAAAGAAAGTTTGGGTTTTCTTAAAATTTTCTAATATTATTTTATCTACTATTCCTAATAAATTTTCAATATTTTAAATTAAATTTCTTTTTAATTTATTTCTGTTTTGTATGGTATTATTTGGGCTTATCCCTTTCCAATTTTGCTAAAACTTTGCTATGGATTACATGAAAATACATGAAGCTAAGGGTTTTTGAATTGAATCGATACATATGGCAATTATAAGGGAGATAATTTGATTATAAATATTTATTTTTGGCATGTAATATTAATAAATTCTATATTTGAGTTTCAGCCTTGTGTGTGTCCTTTAGATTTGAGATTCTTTAAAGTACATTCAAGTGAGACAATTCCTCGTTCTCTTCTGTCATCTATTTCTTCTTTAACATTTTGTTTTGGGCAATGTAACAGTTCTAATTTTGAATAAATTTGTTACAATTGTATTTTTGATTGTGGCAATGTTTTTGTTTAGGTCACTAATTTTTTTTTTGGTTTGAAATTCTCATCATTTTTTTAATTTAATTGTTCTTTATTTTATTGTTTGATTAAATTCTCTTATTTTCTAGTCTGAATCAAAAGATAGCGTGTTTTAATGTGTTTTGCTGTCTTTGCTTTTTGAACCCTAATATCTTTATGTGATTTATGTCTATTGCATCAATTGCATTGAACATTTTAGATCTTAAATATTTTATATTAATTTGGCATCAAAGTGATTACATTCCTATGTCAATTAGAAACAGGACATATTAATTAGATCAATAAAAAAAAAAACTATTAAATGATTCAATTGAAGCATGGCTAGGTAAGTTATAGTTCTGCGAGGATCAAAATTGNATGTGTTTTGCTGTCTTTGCTTTTTGAACCCTAATATCTTTTTGTGATTTATGTCTATTGCATCAATTGCATTGAACATTTTAGATCTTTAATATTTTATATTAATTTTGCATCAAAGTGATTACCTTCCTATGTCAATTAGAACCAGGACATATTAATTAGATCAATAATAATAAAAAAAAAACTATTAAATGATTCAATTGAAGCATGGCTGGGTAAGTTATGGTTCAAGATGAACACCATTAGTTCTGCGAGGATCAAAATTATATTCCTACATTCAGTAGGAGGCAACACCTGAGGAATTTTTGGTTGGATCAATAATTTAGAATACTTTTTTGACGCTGCCTTCTATTTGATTTTGAAAGCCTTAAATGCATTGATTCAAAACTAGTCGGATATGCTTAATTGTTTTAGGAAAGCGTTGCAAGTGAAACTAAGGGCCCATTTGGGGCGAATTAAAATCGCAGACGGCGTTTTCAAAACGTCATCGTCCGGTTTGATAAAAATGTTTGGGGGTGCGTTTTGTGAAACAACGGTTTCGATTGTTTAATAAATGCGGCCGCAGGACGACCTCACGACCCGCGTTCGTTTGCTTGCGTTTTACCTCATTGCCCTCGCGTCTCACTTTCGCCTCCCTCGCTTTGGCCTCTCTAAACGGAAGGACAGATAGAAGGAGATACAAGGAAAGGAGAGTGAGGAAATTAGCTGTGATCAATCTATCTGATCGCCGTCGCGCACCTCTTTAGGCAGGAGATGATCAACAATGGGCTACTTGCTCTCTTCTCTGCACAGGAAGGTGGTGAACTTGGTCTCCGACCTCACCACCGTTATCTTCAATCCAATCTCTGACCGATCCTCTAACCCAATAGTCAGCATTTCTTACTGCCCTTTCATTGCCCTTGCATTCCTTAATTACCAATTCAACTCATTCGGAAGATATTTTATTTGAGATTGGTTTCCGTTAATATTGTGTTTCAACTCAAGTTGCCTGATAAGATTGTTTTTATTGCAATTAGTATGTTCAACTTTGGTGCTCTTTCTGTTTTGGCTTTCTTGATCTTTTTTTTTTTGTATAATCTGGATTGGTTTGTAAGTTTACGAGGTGTAGTAGGTTGGTGTATTTTGATAGATTCTCAAATTCTAGGTTGGAGTTTTTTGTCTGGGGCTGTGGTAATTAGTTCACATTGACTTGTACAAATATGATTTTGAGAATGATGGTGATGTATTTGTGAAAGATTGGGCTTATTAGGCTTGAGTTGAGGGTTCAGAAGGATTTGCACTTTACTTGTTTAGTTTAGTTGCTTCACAAACATGACGATGCTTTTATGTCAGTTCAATTGAACCATACATTTTCAAGTTTGTTATAGTAGGATGCTAATTGTCATGATTATTTGGCTAATTAACTGTGAGTAAAGAACTGGTGTGGTGATGAGAAATTGTATTTAAAAATACATATCCATGTTATGAAGCCTTCTTTCTGAATCAGTAGCTTGAAAGAAGGACGGTGTTTCTATGACATCATGTGGTGAACAACAACATTCATACACATAATAAACAAGTTAATTCGTGGGGTTTTTTAAAACCACCCGTAAGATACACACAAAATAGTTGCTCATCTTTTTTTCTTAATAAAGTTTTAACAATAACAAACATATAAACTAAAATAAAATTCAACATAACACTACATTTTTTATTAGTTACTCCAAAATCTTAGGCACAATGATTATTTATAAAATCTTCTATCACTCTACCAACATGAGCAAAATAATAATATGAGTAACTATGTTAGTAGTGTAATTGATGTTATATTGTTGTTATGTTTACCGTGGCATAATGCCAGTAAAAGATTGTCATATAATTTAATAGTTTTTATCTTAAAATCTTGAACTAACAATTTATGTTGAATACTTAAATTTTCACTTGGAATGACTTTACAATCTTTATAATCTTGACGATCTATTTTTTTTTTATAAAAAATTATGAATTTGTGTTTTATTAAATCAATTCTTACGAGTGATCAATTTTTTTTTTCTTAAATAAATATTTAGCAATAACAAAATCATATGCTAAAATAAAATTCAATAAGACTCTACATGCTTTATTAGTCCCTCTAAAATTTTATATTTATAAAATCTTTTACCATTCTACTAACATGAGCAAAATAAAGAATATGAGTCAGCTCGTGTTTGGCTCGTTAATAAATTTCATTGTTCGCGTACAATTCGTTTGCTTAGCGAGTCGAACACGAGCCGTTCACGAAAAAAAGCCGTTTTGACAACCCTAATCACACAACCGTAGGATGTTATGGGTTGAGTTGAGATTTAAATCTTATTATTTATATTAAAACATCATTTAAATATATTTAATATCTTTTTTTTCTATTTTTTTAATTATTAATTTTAATTGATTATAAATCTTTGTAGCCTTGTGGCCAATTGAATTATTTTGAACCAAAATGAGTCGAACACGAATGAAGAATTCTTTGTTTATTTCGGCTCATTTATATATTGAGTGCAAAAAAAAATTGTTCATGTTCTGTTTCTTTGCTTAGCGAACGAATCAAACACGAACTTCTTAATGAGTAGAAGACGAATTGGTTGTGAACAACGGGCTGTTTTGACAGCCCTAGCTAGTAGTGTAATTGATTCTATATTGTTGTCAAGTTTACAGTGGCATGATGTTAGTAAAAGATTTTCATATATTTTAATAGTTTTCCGTATAATTATATTTATGATCATGAGTATGATGAACTGTGAACATGCACTTTTATGTTTTGTGCATGTATGTATTCATATATAATTAATTTTATATAACACCCTGAAATGAGAAAAGATGGACACCATTCGCTTGAAAATCCAATAACTTTTGTGAGGATTCATTGGTCCAGTTAACTATTATCAAAGGGCTTAATACTTGTGTACAAATTATTATATTGCATGTTTNNTTTAAGGCATGGGCGGTGCAATGCACTTTCTTGATCTTTGTATAGTAATTTTGGCTTATTTACAAGTGTTGCAATAATTTTAAAGTCATATTTATTATCTTTATCTGGCTATCAATTTATGTTCAAGGAAACTTTCATATTATGTTCAAAAATAGGAAATAAATTTCATATTCCTATTTCAGTTTATGGTAGATGACAAGCCATTAATAATGCTTTTTCCTTTAATGAAAATCTTTGCTATGATACAGTAATCACTTATTTAACTAAATCATGATAAAAAAAAATTAACCATGATCCACTGTTAGAAGTTATCCTTACGTAGAGACAGATATACTAATAATAAGTATCAATGGTCCAAACTCCAAAGCTCCAAGATGTTTCTTCCATTGACTTGCCTCTAGTTTTTGGCTCTAATGTCAAATACGATATATTCTTTAAATATAGTATGAGTCAAGGCTCTAAATTTTATTTATGGGATGTCTTCAATTGTATGGAAGCCTTTGTGATATTAGTGGATGGGCGGTGAGGGTGGTAGCCAAGTGGGGGTGGTTGGCCCATCCTTGGTAGGATGCCCCTAAACTTGAGAGCCCCTTGTTTGGGCTAAAAAATTAGGCTTTTTCCAAAATGAGGTATATTTGTGTTGGTATGAGTTGGAGAAATTAGATGGTTTTATGAAGCTTATTTTAGAGTAAATGGTGAGATTCTAAAGGGTTAGATGTTTTTTTAGCACTTACACAGATGCACACACATCACATATGCAAGCCCTGGACCCAAAACTTTTTGGTTCAGAGACAAAGCTCTCAACCACTAGACCAAGGTGGTTTGCATAGCGAAGGGATAAATGTGAAGATTAAGTTTTCTAGAACTTAGTTTGGCTGAGAGCCTTTGAAGAGGTATTTAAACTGTTTAAGTGTTGTGGTCTAGGGAATGGTCTTTAGAGGGTTGCAGAGATGCAGAGGAGTATGTAGATGTGAATTTCGAAGAGGTTGGAATGGCGATTAACAAGCAAAAGGAGGGTTAACTAGCTCTCCCACCGAGTAGTTGAAGGCTAAACACTGTNGGGAATGGTCTTTAGAGGGTTGCAGAGATGCAGAGGAGTATGTAGATGTGAATTTCGAAGAGGTTGGAATGGTGATTAACAAGCAAAAGGAGGGTTAACTAGCTCTCCCACCGAGTAGTTGAAGGCTAAACACTGCGAGCTCCAATTTTGAGAATTAAATTTTTAAAATTTATTCTCAAATAATCAAGCTAATTCATTTCTAGCAAGTATTTTATGAGTATATCAATCCTAATAATTCACTAATAATTCAAATATAAAAAAAATTTAAATAAAAGGAGAGAGGGTGGAACGGCCACAGAAAGAGGTAGGGGAGTTGAAACCACATTGACAATATCAAATTCTTAAGCAAACTTGAACTTTGAATGTAATTGCAAGCTTTGGCTGGCCACGGATGTTTCCTAATCATCACATATTAAATTAAAGCAGATATAATTCTAAGGCTTTTTTAATGGATTTTTTAAAATTTTAAGTTGAAAATGCAAAACTTTAAGCTAATATTTTGAAATCCATTCTTTAAATTTAATTGCAGTTTTTTTTTTTTAATAGCATATCAAGGCAATTTGTTGATGCTTATTGATTATATGTTTGATGGTGCTTCCATGCTCTTAATCTCCTAATGAATTTGAGCTCTTGATATTGACCGTGTAGTGAGATTTTCATGATTAATTTGATCTCAAAGTTCTACATTGGTCACCCTTTTAGAAGAAAGATAGGCCTTCATATATAGCATCTCTCCCATTAAGACCGTCTGGCTTGGTACAATTAAAAGAAGTAATAGTTAAAAAAAATTAAGTTTCATGTTCGTATGAATTGTAGTCTAGAACGTTGTAGTATGGTTGATGCTCTTTCTTGCTAGCTTAGGTGTTTTCTTAGCACTCCCATTTCTCATAACCAGCCATGCAAAGGTGCCTTTTTATTTCTAAAATATCTTATTATCTAAATGCAGCTGCCACTCATGCGAATAAATCGTTTGACCTGGTATCTGTGAGTGATGTGCTGTTGGATTCATCTGTCATGAAGTACAATCCGTTGGACTGCCAGAGACCAGAGCTACTTAATA
>JXCR01137800.1:43489-80090 GCA_002079205.1 Phalaenopsis hybrid cultivar | reverse complement strand
TATATATATATATATATATATATATATATATATAGGAGCAGAACATTTGGTTGCTTATGTAGTGAAATAAAAACACAATTAAGGGTAATTATAATAGATATCGAGTTTAAAATCTGTTTGCCTTCATTGATCAGTAGTATTTTGGTATGTGAAATCAGTCTTTTATTATGCAGTAATCGGCAAAAAAAATGAATCTTTAAGTTGGATTAAAAATGNGTATGTGAAATCAGTCTTTTATTATGCAGTAATCGGCAAAAAAAATGAATCTTTAAGTTGGATTAAAAATGTTGATCATGTTATTTTTGGTATGTTATTGATTAGTTGGTTGTTTCTGTATTTACTATTAATTAATGTAGTAAAGGGCGTCAATTTTTTGGGTTTGAGTACTTGATTTAGCTATTTGGAAATAGTTGATTTACAGTTGCTTGTGAATAAATGATTATTCTGCTCATCATGAAAACTACATCCAGACTTTCAGCTTTCTTCAGCTCTTAAAACTTCACATAAATCACCCCAAAGCTCTAAAAAGGGTGAAAAAAAACTTCATTTTTCTAGAGTTAAGGCGTCCATGGACATTTTTCGTTTCATGGAGATGGTTCATTTGATATTTTCCAAACATATGGTTAAGCAACAATGTTAGCATCCAGCCAAACAGTTCCTCTGCATTGGTTTTTGGGCTCATAACTTTTGTGGCTTTAGTTGGGATTTGTTATCCTTGCTATGAGTTGAAAATTATACTCTCTCCTTAGCCTTTTCGTTTATCTTGTATGAACACATTTCTTTTCTAACTTCAATGTTTCCAAAAACAAGCACACATGAGATCTTTTGATAACATTTTATAGATTTATTAGTAGCATACGAAAGGAACAAAGACCAATCGATCCACCGATTAAAAACCTAATGTAATGACAAGCAACAAAACATGAGATAGATTGCACTGCAACAAACCATGTGGCAGAAATCGCCATGCCACGTGGCAATTTTTTTGAAATAATGTAAAAAAAAAAATTATGCAACGTGTATTTTTACATGACTTGCAACACGAGCAACTAGAAATATATACAATAAACTGAAATAAGACGGTAATTTGCACATATCACAATTTCTATCAATTACAAATATCACAACTTATGCTAAATTGCAATTACCATCCATTTTTTAAGGCCCCAATTAATTGTTTAAAGTCATAGAAAAGTGAAAATAAAATGGTGAATCATGGCTACTATTTGCCTTAGTTTAGTTAAGATGCAGACACATTCACATTTTGTCTAACAACACATTGATGTTGTAGTTACGATGTAGGCAAAAGCCATCCAAATTGCACCATGACGTTTGGTTGTGATAAACAAAGATGTCATAAGAACTATGAAGAAGACAAGATCCCTTTCAATGTTCTATTTAATCACCATCTCATAATCAGGAGAGAAAACTTCATGAAATTCAGGGATTTAAAATGTTACCACTTTATTAATCTAAAGAAAAAATTCCAGTTGTATGAAGAAAAGAAGCCAAAATAGACTTCCAAATTTTGCCTGAATTGCAAAAAACTAATTGAAGTTTACATATTACCACTCAATTCTTATGCATTTACATATCTAACACCTAAGCTTTTCATGCATAGATAAGATCACATGAATGTAAAAATAGAAATTTAGTTGCTAGATATGTAAATGCATAAGAAGTGAGTGGCATGTGTAAATCTAGTTTAATAAATTTATCTGGTTAAACAAACAAGCTAAATTTTAATCACTTCCCGAAAGAGTCATAAATAAAAAAAAAAAAAAAAAGGAAATAAGATTCTGTTCAAATGAAGTGCCAAAAACAAGAGGAATTATTGCGTGCGGACACCGCATGCATCTCTGCATGCGATGTCCGATCCTAACCGTAGATCACGGTGATCTACGGTCAGGATTATTTCTATTTAAAAAAAAAAAAAAAAGTTTCGGTGGGGCCCACCGAAATACATCGGGACCGTAGATCAGGTGATTTACGGTCCGGATCGGACACCGCACGCGTATGGAATAATTTTTTCAAAAACAAAGGGATGAACATGATAGGATGTTTAGATTAACAAAAAAAGGCTCATATTTTATGGACAAAAATGATGTTTAATGTGAAAATATGAAACAAGTAACCCAGAAAGAAAAGCTTTTTCTATGACCTATACACCAAGAATTTCACAGCAAACTTGTAACTACTGCATTTAATTGATTCTCTAGTTGGTGAGCGGGTTCTATCGCCGAAGGACAAGAATGAGTGTGTTCCAGAAGAGCGCAGCGCTGGAGCCTGCAAAATTGCCCATGTAATGGCATTGCTTCTCTTGATAACACCGCTTCTTATTCTTCAAGTAAGCATGAGATTCCTTGATAACTACCTCTAAAAATGAATCTATGGAGAAGAGATAAATAGCCATTATGTAAACATGTATACTACAGATGTTGGGAATGAAACTATTGATTTAACTAGCTCTAAGAAGAGATGTACAATTAAAGCCACCCAATTTGTTTGAAGAAGCTTTTACCTAAGCCAAAGCAGCATGTAACATTTCAAACTTTTAATTTCAAAAGATATTTGGAAATCATATGATAGTTCATAAGAACTTTTATAGATAATTCAAAAGCTATATGAAAAAAAAATCAAACAAAACAAACTTCAACACTATCAAAATTGCTAAAAACTATATACTTTAAAAGCTCATTTGGTTGAAGATATGCAAAACTGAGGAAGGAAATGATGAATCGGAAGCTAACATTTCTCTTTGTTCCATTAAAAAACATATATAGCTTTTTCCCGATCTCTCACTAATGGGAGCAATGGTTAAACTCGAAGGTAAATGTCTGTAGAAAAATACAACTTAACTTCAGTTTTCCATTAGTATCTATAAATCCCCAGTATAAGGTGAATACATGGGGATTGCACTTAGATGTTAAAGATGTTTAAAGAATTGTGGAAACACATCACCTAAGAATATGTGAGAGACATGAAATACTAATATTTTCGGCGTATTCTTCAAATTATTGCATTTGTCCCCAGTGCGCAATGCTTAGGTGCACAAATAAGTCGATCTCTTATTGATCATCTTCCTCCAAATGTTGAAATCGTGACACCTGTTCTGGTTGTGTTGTGAATTATTCTTGTTGAGATGGAATAGAGTGAGATATTCATAAATGCCCAGTATAAGGTGTTTCAACAGAAAAAAGTACACCATCCATCCAAAATGGGGATAAGTTATGATAAAGTGAGGGTGTCAAAGGCACCTGTTATTAAGGTGGAATACATGGTGTGCTCGTAAATGTACTCGCATCCTGCGATCCACTTGCATCTCGTGATCCACCTATGTTGTGAAAAGTTGATGAAGTTGGATCAGTAGGAGTGTGTGGTGTAACACTGACAATACCAACGAGATCTACTCTGATGTAGATGTTGTGCTAGAAATTTCTCTACGTTATAAAGATCATCTGAAATATACATGTTTTGATGAATCTCGCCATAAAACCCTCAAATTCATCTATTATTTATTGTAATGGGTTATTATCACACTCATCGAGTGTTGGTTAAAATAACAATTCCATCCTTAAGAAAAAATGACACAGACAGTGTTGGCACTAAAAAGTTGGGAGTTGTTAAGTTGTCGGCTGTTAGGATGGATATCCTAACACCCGTTTTAATTTATTTAATATATATATAATTTGAAAAAAATAGTATTTTGGATTTTGGAAAATACGAGACCGGACCGATCTCATATCCCTAGTAGTTTAAATAAACGAGTCTAACACCTCAGGTAATGTATTCATCTTGTAGGGTAAACACACCACTTACTGGTAAGACTCGATTAAATAAACTAAAAATTATATGACATCCGTTAAGTATGCGAAAACCATTTTATGTTGACCGACAATTTCTCCTATTTAATACAAAGAATTAAATAGGGTTTATATTAAGTTGGGTTCAAAAACGCTTCTTATAAGAGCAAGCCCCTATAGTTAATTACATCTTAGATAACCGGAGTGACCTAAGAAAACTCTCGATAAAAATCAGGGGATATTATTTTCAAGGAATTCAAAAGAATAGGATTTTTCAATGGGATCGGACAAAGAGGTGTGAAAGGGGAATGACTCAAGTTTGGACCATTTTATTTTGGATTCCAAAGGAGGAAGAACTAGGGGATGTCATAGATTCAGAGGAGAACCTCGGTGACTTCCCAAGCTATCCTATGGTTTGGCTTCAATTTTGGAGATTATAATTTATTGAATGTTTCATCCTACAAATTTTATTAATTAAGACTTATATTAGTGTGAAACGATCACACAAATAGCCTGAAAGATGTGAGGATTTAGGTCGTGACAGACGAGAATCTTGGAATCCTAAAGCAGGTTAGGGCTTAAATTGTATAGCAGAGCTATACAAAGGCCTAAGAAAAAGTTGAGAATTTATGTTTGCATAAGAAAACAACCTCGAATTCCTATGGATATGTTATTTAATTCTAAAGAATGGTTTAGCTGATGAAGACATGTTTTACTGTTGAAGATGGTCGTATGCCCACGATGCTAGCTCCAAGCTCCTCATCGTGGCGAGTTTAAGTTTTCTAATGTGTCAAGTCATGATTACAAATCAAATGTCCTTACTGTTATGGTTCTTTAAATATTATGGGGCATATTAAAATTGATTAGAGCGACACTAGTTAGGATCCTACCATTCCCTCGTTCCAGTACCACTATTTTCTTTTGGATTCACTTGGTCCAAATTAATTTACTAAACTTAACTTAATGAGTTCCATACTTTCATTTAGACTCTGGGAAATCTCGTTAGCAACCGTAGGTTACCTCCTTTGAAGGATTCATGATCATCCGATAGAGGCGTCTTAATTTAGTTGCAATTATTATTTTGTGATTTTCGTAATTAAATTTTGAGTTGTCTTATATTTTGAATGTTGTGGGGATGAATTTTATCTTGGTCGATTTTAATTCTGATTTTGGTTTCAGTTTTGTGGCTATCATAGCAAGTTTGGTTTTCATTCATGGTGACATCGTTGTTTAGCATGCAAGTTCGTAAGCATAAAAGTACAGTGTAGAAAGTACTGTAAACTGTAAAAACTTACCTGACGAGTCTTCTTGTTCCTCCACCTAAAACTTTAGTATTTTTGCAAGGCATATATATATATATATANTCCTTTAGACAGTCTTTTATGTTACCTCATCCAACATTAATCAGATTAAGATTAATGTTAGAGGTCAACATGTTCCAAACCTCCCTTGGAAATCTGCATATATATATATATATATATATATATATATATATATATAATTTTTGCAGGAATTAAAGCATGCTTATAAAGAAGGTAGAAAATACCAATTTGAGGTGTGTCTACCAGATCCTATGTCATACCTTAGTGGATCTAAATTTTGAGGATTATTCCATTAAGCAAATAATAATAAGTCCAGATGCCCTTCAAGATTTCCAAAGAATTATGAAGAAGTCTCGAGTAATACTCTAGACATTTCATGGTTCCTGGAATTATCTTGAGTTCGTTTTGGTTTTATTGTGTTTGCTATGTAGTTCATCCAGTTAATACCCTTATGCTCAGTGAATTTTGATAGTTTGATTATCCTTTAAGTGGGGTAATCATCACTTGATATCTCACTTATGAGTTATATAGGTAAAGACCCTTAGGGGCAACTTGACTTAATTAAGTAATTTGATTTTTAGAGAAGGATTTTATAATGTTTTGAAAGATTTCAAGTTAATTATAAGTTATTTTCTAAACCTCATTCGACAAAATTTTGATTAAGCCTAGTTCACTACTAAGCCCTTAAGATTTAATAGGTAGATTTATAATTTTAAGAAAAAANAAGATTTCAAGTTAATTATAAGTTATTTTCTAAACCTCATTCGACAAAATTTTGATTAAGCCTAGTTCACTATTAAGCCCTTAAGATTTAATAGGTAGATTTATAATTTTAAGAAAAAGAATTTTTTAATGTTTATATTCTTAATCATTATCATGAATTATAAATCATTTTAAAACTATCAATTAGGGGTTTCAAATCATTGAGTCATGATTTTCCAAAATCAAACCCCTCACCTTAATATCTCTTTATTTAAATACTCTTCCAAATTTCATTAATTTTAAGAAATTACAGATTTATCCTTTATAAGATAAAAATGGAATTAGTTTCTACCACTTATCTCTTTTATGTTTCAATCATCAAGACTTGTCAATTAAGATCATTTGTTGCCCATTTAGTCCTTTGGTCACTATAAATTAATTAAGCCTTAAATTCCAAATATACCATTTTGCCCCTAAGGCCTTAATACCCTATAATTCATTAAATTAAATTCAAATGACTTGAAAATTTTATTTTACCTCACTCATAAGTTAATTAAAACATCAGAGGAGAAAATGTGATTTTTCTAAATTTATTTAATTTTTATAATTATTTTTAATGCAAAATAAGGTATTTTTAATGAAAATTTAATAACCCAATCAAATAAAACTCCTATCCTTAAGAAAATTATTAGAGGTTAACCTAGGCTATAGGAGCACTTGAATCAATTTTCATGATTTTTAGAGGTCTGATTTAATTATTAGAATTATTTTTTTGTTTTGAGCATTAATTAAATATAAAATATTATTTAAGTAGAAATTTAAGTTTTATATTTTTATTAAATCTCTCTAAGTCTCGGGAACCCAAAGAAATAAATTTTAGGATTTTTTTATTTGTATTTTAATTATTTTAATTATTTTAGTGAGAAATTAAAGAAAATTCATTTTTAAGCTTTTAAAATTAATATTTTGACTTAGAGAATTAAGAAAATTAATTTTGTTGGTCCCAAGTGATCAGGAGGCCAAATGTAATATTTTAGTGTATTTTTAAAATTTGGCAATTTTTGTGATTTTTAATTAATTTTTAATTATTTAAAGGCTTAAAAATAGCTTAAAAATGTAGAATTTTTTTTAATTTAATTTTTTTTTTTTTAGGTTCCTCTGGTTATAAGGAGCTCTCAATACCAATTTGGTGATTTTTTTAGTTGTATTTTAATTATTATAATTATTTTATTGCCAAAAATGTAATTTCACTAATTAATCCATTTGAGTGGTCAAATTAACTCCAATTGACTTGAAATTTTTATGGGGAGCATATTTAACATTAAATTACAATGTGGAATTGTTTTTATGTCATTCACATTTAGAATTACTCCAAATTAATTTACTTTTTATTTTTAGGGATGGTGATAATTAATGTTATTTTTAATGAGTTAAATCAAGATTATATTTTTTCTAGAATCTTCTGACCACAGTGAACCTACCAAAATAAGTTTTGTATTTTTTTTATGAGTATATTAATTATTATGATTTTTATACCAAAACAGGGACCATTAACTTTAAATTAGATATCTCTAGTTAGAGATACCCCCTGACCTTGTAAAAATCAGGGGAGATATCTAATAATAGAGACATTAAAAGCCCATGGTTCCATGCCATGGTGAAATGTCTATGCAAATGANAGGGGAGATATCTAATAATAGAGACATTAAAAGCCCATGGTTCCATGCCATGGTGAAATGTCTATGCAAATGGAAAATCAAAATAAGAAAAACACTATTTAATTAATTTAAAATAAAAAATGCATCAAATGGACATGAAAATATTTTCACATTGTTCTCATCTGTTCACTGAGTAAGAGAATATTTTTACTTTATTTTTGAGATTTTTATACATAAAGTTATGAATTTTTGAAGTTCTAGAGGTTTAAATAAAAAAAAATGCCCTGTTTTTCTACTTATCCACACGACGCCACGCAATCCTCGTATGCGTCGAGCTTTCCACGCGACACACTCCCATTCAATGTCGTCGTCCATGCGTCTGCCTTGTCAACCCGCCTTTTCGAACCCTCCATCCATCCAGCGCAATCAGAGCCTTCCATTTGATAAACGCGCGATCCAACGACTACGGGTCATCGTCCCCAAATTCTCTAGCCCGATAACCGTCCACCTTCAAACCCTAATATCTCTCTCGATTCCCAACCAAATCAAGTGAGGTTTGTTCCTATCGACTCGTCTTGATGAGACGCACACATCCATATAGTTAATCAAACCCTAAATCGACTCTATGCTCATGGAGAATTAAATGAAGCTCAGTTTAGAGTTTAGATTCAATACCTTGGTCCAAGAGGGGAAGCCTCGATTGGATGCATGTGGAAGCTTCATGGGGATCCAAAGAGCTCCTAGATGAAGCCTCAAGCTGTAGTGAAATGCCTATGTATGATTTCGACCAAGGCCAATTTGGGGTGTTGATTAAAGTCCACCTTAGGGTGCTCTGGTGATGGGGCTTCTATGGGGGATCTTCCTCTCTCATTGTGGGGATGGTGTGGGTGCAAGTAATTTGAATTTGGTGGAGTTTTTGGAGATGTCCTGTTTTGGCCTAGGGATTGAGCTCCAAAATTAAGCTCGAGCAGTGGATTTGAGTGATTAAGGGTGGTGGGATTGAACTCAAGAGGTCTTAAGGAAGCTCTGGAAGCAATTTGACAGAGTCTCCCCAAGGACATTCAAGCTCTCTTTGTTTGTCCATGGGGGGGAGGGGGGGTTAAATAGATAGGGAAGTAGAGGCCACCAGGGGCAATTAGTGGGTGCTTTAGGTTGCTTATGTGGATGCCAGCAAGGTGCAAAAATCCAATTGGGATGAGACAGCTTGGATGGGTTTAATTTTGAGTTTTAGCCATGGGGGAGCACTTGGGGGTGGCTTTTCCGGCAGCCAAGGTGTCCGCCCAGCTAGGGAGAGGTCATCATCTGACTCAGGGAGGTCAGGGCTAGGGTTTGGTGAAGTCAATTGGGGTTGGCCATGTTTAAAGGCATTGAATTAAAATGGAATGTGAAAAAGGCTATTTTGGGTCAATTTGGGTCAAGACATGGATTTGGGTTAGACTCAACCACCAAGGCTGGCTTGGGTGCTGAAGGAAATCAGATGGGTCAGCTTAATTAGCATGTTGAGGTTTCTATCCAAAGAGATTTGGATAAAGATGGGTTAGAGTGATTCGTGGGAGGGGTTAAGAGAATCTTAAGGATATTTGAAAGTGGCTTGCTCACCTATGGCTTGGGAATGGCTTCATGGCTTCCCTTTGGCTTGGTCAACTTTCATGAGGAGGGATTTTTCAATTTATGAAATATTTTGGTGGAGTTTGGCATGATACTTGATTTGAAATGATTTGATTTTGAATTTAGGACTTTAGAGATGATTTTAATCAAATGGATGGTGAAGAGAAAGAATTGTCATGTGGGCTTTGGATTTGGGCTTTTGAAACTAAATGTGGTAGGCTTGGGCTTTTGAATTTGAAATTGATTTTGGTCTAAAATTTTGAGCTAATTGAATGTTGAATTTGGGTTAGGGGGATATCATGAAAGATTTGGAAAAAAATCAAGTGATTTTGAATTGAATTGGTGGACTAATTTGATGGATTTAAGCATATGATCAAAATTAGGGCTTTTTGATTTAGGTAAAATTAGGCTTGCAATTGGGTCAAATTGAGCTTGAATTTTGTTTAGATTAGGATTTGGAATGCTAAATTTTGATTTGGAATTGAAATTGGGCAAGATTGGGGTCAATTGGGCCAAAATTAGGGTTAGTTTGGGGACATTTGGGCTTTTAAGGGCAAATTGGGGCTTTTGGTCAATTTGGATTAATTTGGTCAAATTGGGTCAAATTGATGATAAAAATTTGAAATTGGGAATATTTGGTATGATTTTGGAATTTTTTGGAATTTTTAGAATTTTTTGAATGTTAGGGTCATGAGGGCATTTTGATAATTTTGGCAATTTTTTGGGGGTATTTTAGGAATCTGGTGATTTTGGGCCAGAATAGGCCAACAAGCCATGAAGCCATACCAAACCAATAGGAGCCATGTGAGGATTCATTTTGGATGCTCAATATGTTGGTTCTAACACTCTTAACCAAAGACCAGGGGTATAGGTCCATCCATATGAGCTTTCCAGAAGAACTCATGAGACCAAACTAAGGGATTGTACGATTTGGGGTATGTGAGAGAGTGTAGTGTGTGCAACTTAGCCCCATCAAAACCAGATCACTCAGGGTTAGTCCTAAGGCCTGGCCATCCTATGGGAGACTCCCCTTGAGCTCCTCCACATTGACCTCACCTACTAAGTGCTAGAGGTTATGACCAACATGTGGAACTTCAAGTTGAGTAAAGAAGAGTTTGGAATTTCTAATGGTGAGGGTTCCTTCTCTAGTTTTCTAGAAATAGTCAACAAGAAAATCCTATGGCTAGACCCTAGACTACTAAAGAGGAAAAACTAGACCTCAACCAAAAATGAAGTCAACAGACAGAAAAAATAAATATTAGTTAGAGCAATAAACAGAAAAAATTATTCAACAACAAACATGTACATATCAATATCCTCTCCTCTGGTCCTCTAGGACAATAGGCCGTTGGAGCCTCAATTGGAGCATAATATAAGCACAAAGATGCCTAATACCTATACCAATGCAAGTATTCTCTACGAGATTTAACAATAACAATTTCAATGTTCTCATGGTGTATAATGAAAGATTGTCTATTATCCCAAAAATTTATGTAAGAATGATGGATGTCAGCTTAATCCAAAAATGAATTTTCTCAGCCATCTATACGCTTAAAACCTAGCTCTTTTGACTTCATGTTTATTCCTTTAATCTCACCAAATTGTCTCATAATGCGCTCAGGCAAGTTTAACTCAACTTGTTGCTAACAGATCAATGGGACACAGGCGGTCCAAATTTCCTTCATTTTAGTGCATATCTCATTCACTTGTATTGTTATATATTGGATGTGGAGTACATAAATAGTAAACCATAAACTCAAAATGCATGTTATATATCAACAACAATGAAACACAAAAAAATATCATAATTATGTCATTGGTGTACCTGCTCAATATATCTTCACAAATTATTTTAACAACTGAAATATCCATTATATGAAGTGCCTTATTAAAATCCTCACGTAAATGTCTAAGGCAATGCCTATTTATTTCCCATTGAAAGATATCATGACAAGAATTCATAATCCCAACATATCAATATGAGATTAAGCATAAATCATTTCTCGAAGACACTAATAGAATTGTCTTATACAATGTGTTTATAAATCACTACTATGAGTCATTGCATTCTAACTCAATAACAACAAATGCTAATGGAAATGTACCATTATTAGCATCGATGCCAACTGTTATTAATAAAGCAACACAATATTTATCTAGTAAGAATGTTCCATCCATACAGAGAAACTAGTCGGCAGTGGTTTCTTCCTTCAACTAAGGGCCGAAAGCCCAAAAAAATGTTAATAAACGATTGGTTGAACCAACCTGAATATTATAACCAGAGCTTTTCATTGCAGAATAAATTGCTTCCATAAATCTGTATAGTGAATGATACGACTTCTCAATTTCCAAATATTGCTCTAACAGCCTTCATCCGATCATCCCATGCTTTAACGTATGGTATTTTGATGTTGAACTTGAATTCAACATTTCCAATACTCTCCTTTGGCTTCATATTATTTATTGTTAGATGAATGAAAGAATAAATAATGTTATAAACTTTGAGATATATTATCTATGTTTAGACATAAAGCTTGGATTGGTGCACCTATGTTGTGTTGATGTACTTGAAATCTTCCAAGAACCACAAAGACACTTCCTGATATATGCATAAAGGCGTATGTGACATGACCTATTGGGTTAATAATGTGGAAAACAAATGACAATTAGTTGATCCTTGCTAGAGTAAACAGTCTTGTACTCCATATTATTAATTATTGACTAGTCATTGATATCATATTGAAGATAAAAAAATTATTTAAGAAAACATATCTTCAAATAGTTCATAAGGTATAAATTCTTTCTGAGTAGCTGTGATGTGCTCACTCAAGCCAGCAAAATTTGTATAGGAGTCATATTTCAAACTTTTCAGAATCAGAATTAATTCTCTTAACTTTATATATATAGTATGCAGTAGGAAACAAAACCTTCTATATACTAGGGCATAAGCTTCTCAAATACAATTAAAATACTATCATACTGCCACAAATACTTCACTCATTTTTTATTGTATTTATGTTAAATATAAGTAATAATGTATTAATGTGAAACATTAATTTTTTTTTTATGTCAGTCTCAATCAAAAAATACATCTATCAACCTCTTTAGTGAAAGACAAAATGATGAAATAATAATAATAATAATAATAATTCACAAAAAATATACTTTGCATTCCAAACAAGAAGCTCTTTGTATTTTTAAATGTTCATAAATAAATAAAAAATTACAAAAAGAATCAAATTTTCATTCCTTATATAACACCTTAAATTTATGTAAGAATATTTTGCTAAGTAGAGTTTTGTTATCTAAACTTTCTAGCTTTATATTCGGGGCTTAATCAAAAAGTGTTATATTACTTGATAACGATACGTACACTTGCGTAGTATCCCATATTTAAATATTATAACTTTATTCTTATTTGCTTCATAGTGAAAAACTCACATAACACTTGTTTGGGATTAAGTTTTTGGCGCTGTTGCAAATTAAGAGTCACTACTAAGGAAATTAAACATATAATCTCATACATCGTATTTTACATTTATAAAGAAAGTTAGGATCAACGATCCCTCTGCAGCGACAGACGAGTCAACTAGATCAACCAATATAGGTTTTAGTTTTGATAGCTTATCTTTTTTTACGATCTCCTTCTTCTTTAAAGAGGCGGAGAAGCCATAGCCCTCCAAAGCCAGGTTTTCAGGATTCACCCCGCTCCGACTCGTACCCTCAAATTGTCTGAGGATCGTTGATAACAAAGAACACCATGCTAAGCCCACGACCTTATTTATAGGTGCACCAAGCGTGGAACCCAAGGGGAAGTCAATTACTCAATCAATTCTTTTAATTTAGGTGCCACTGGTTGTTTAATTGTTTCTCTTTCCTTATCATAGTTGGCACTTTTAAGGAGCAGAAAAACTCGCAGAATTAATATGTATACACCAAAATTATCAGCATGAACTACAACATAATTGGGCGACCAAGGACTAGGGCTTGACATTTGAGGCAGCGAATTCCCGAAGTGTGATCGCTCGTTCGAGCTGGCCGACAAACAATGTCGACAAATTCAGTTGGCAGATCTCGTTTGCAATACCAGCAGCCAGAGGCCACTCACCGGGTCGCTTGCCTGAAACAATCCAACTATTCCATCTCGATAGGAGCGACCGAGCCCAACCAGCTGATCCAGATCGGCAGAAGCAACTGACACTTGATCGTTGGGCTTGCCGTCGGAGCTCCATACATCAACCTGCTTACAACCGTTGTCTTGTATTCAAATTGTAATTCTAATCCAACATTAAATCAATACGTATTTTGTATTATAGATTGCTTTCCATAAATGTTCCATTTTTTCTATAAAATTTATAAACGGACTCCTATAAATAGGCGGTCCGGCCATGAATAAGAGAACTTTTCTGCCTACTTCTCTCTCTCTAGAACCTATTCGCTCTACTCTCTCAAACTCCTCTCGGCTTTAACTCTGAAGGCATGTGTTTGTGNATATATATATATATATATATATATATATATATATATATATATATATATATATATATATATATATTATTTTGAATATAATTTGCAATAGTGAAGCTGACAATTTTGCATATCAAATTAACTTATTTTATGTTGATGATTTGTAATCCACCAACTTTCAAAATAAAAATTTAAGTCGATTAGAAAGCCTTCATTTATCTACCTGAACCTTGGACCACCCCGGGCCGCACCCAGCAAACCCGTTCAGGAACTGTCAATCTGCTATCTTGAATCTTCATCGGCCAAACATCATCTACACGGATCGATGACGTGGCATTCAGAAATTGAAATTCCCGCTCAAAATTTTGTATCGCATTCACACCCAATTGATTTACCTCTTCACACCCAATTGATTTACCTCTTCACACCTTGGCGCTCTTTCTTACCTCTCTAGCGCGCACAATCTCCCTCTCCCAACTGTCCCTGTTTGCGAAACCCTAAGCCTAACACTAGGTGAAGCCGCGCTTCTCAACCTTTGCTTCCGATCGAATTCCTTCTGAGTCCTCATACTCCTGTGTTATTTTTGTAGTTTCAGCCATGAAGGTGGATCGTTCGAAGTCTGGCGATGCGCTCAAGTCGGAAAACCGGTGATTAGAGCTCGATCTCCTTCTATTTCTCACGCATTCTTCTAGATTTGGCTGGATATCTTTAGGAATGTTGCTCAGAAATCTCTTTATTTTATTTTTTTGTTCTTGAAGCCTAGCGGCAAAGGCTCCGGAGAAGCCGAAAAAAGGTAGCCGTAAAACTAAAGATCCCAACAAACCGAAGCGTCCTCCTACCGCGTTTTTTGTCTTCATGTAAGTGAATGCTTTCATTAGCCCCATCAAATGTTCTTTCCATCTTTATCGTTCTTGAACTCCTATGTTTTCTTTCTGTCCATCATACAGGGAGCAATTCCGGAAGGAGTTCAAGGATAAAAACCCTAACAACAAACTGGTCTCAGTGGTTGGTATCGATTATCTACTCCTGCAAATCAAAGCTCTACCGCCATCTAAAGTCAAATATTCTCTGTTTTTATTATCCGTTTTGATTTGATCTTAGGTTGGAAAGGCCGGTGGCGCTAAATGGAAATCTATGTCCGATTCTGTAAGCGATTCCATATCTGCATCTTATTTGTTCCTTTTATCATGCCTTTTCTTGTTCTGTCATGTTAATTATTTGTAGTTTTCTTTTCTAAAATCTTCTAAATTTAGGAGAAAGCTCCATATGTAGCAAAAGCTGATAAACTGAAGGATGAGTATTTGAAGAAGATGCGCTCTTATAATGGAGACAAGAAAAGCGCGGCAGATGATGAATCGTCAGACAAATCCAAGTCCGAGATCAGCGAAGTAGCTGGAAGCGATGAGGTGCGTTTCGTCATTTTGAGATTATATAAAAATTTAAAATTTCAATTTTACAGATGCTCAACTGCAAAAATGTTCATGTTCAANCAGACAAATCCAAGTCCGAGATCAGCGAAGTAGCTGGAAGCGATGAGGTGCGTTTCGTCATTTTGAGATTATGTAAAAATTTAAAATTTCAATTTTACAGATGCTCAACTGCAAAAATGTTCATGTTCATTGTTGCTATTCTATATATTTGATTATTTTTTATGCATGTTTGTAGGAGGAAGACGATGATTAGGGTTTGAAGCTGTGGAAGTTATTGTGGTGTTAGTACAAGTTTATTACAAAGGAATTTATATTGCATCGGAATTATATATCCATTAAAAGTTTTTCTCTTTGTTTTTATTTCGTGTTTTTGATGTTTACAGTGTAATANATTATTTTTTATGCATGTTTGTAGGAGGAAGACGATGATTAGGGTTTGAAGCTGTGGAAGTTATTGTGGTGTCAGTACAAGTCTATTACAAAGGAATTTATATTGCATCGGAATTATATATCCATTAAAAGTTTTTCTTTGTTTTTATTTCGTGTTTTTGATGTTTACAGTGTAATTTTCGTGCCCATATATCGTTGACTCAATTGGTTTTGTTCGTAATCTGACTTGTTTGTCAAAATATGCTAGTTGCATTAATGTTGATAGTAATTGTGTCATATACTTGTTTGGTTTAGATAGATCGATTTTATTTATTTGTTGGCTTGTAATTGTTTAGTCAATTTAATTTTTGAAGTTATATTTTTTTTTTATGAATTGAAACATTTTTAAAATCTACATTTTAATAATTTTTGTAATAAATGCTTTATGTGAATAGAAAATATTACGTCAGGACTCCCAATGCAGTTTGCGTTCGGAGTTTAATGTTAGGGCGCCAAACATCAAGTCGGGCTCCATTGTAACATACTGGTATTTGCCAGTGTTAAAATAGGTGGAGCCGACTTAACGGGTGACGCTCCACTTTTGAACTCCGAATGCATTTAGAGTCATGGTGTAATATTTTTTTCTATATGAAAGAATGTTATCCTTAGTGTTCTGAGATTTTGTTTTGTGAGATTGATTAGAAAAATTTGGCCTGTATCTTGTAATAATAGAAATTGACTTCATGATTTTTTTTTTAATTTGGAGAATTATGATTGAAGGTTATTTGAAGGGCTCTCAAAAAAGCTTGTTGTTCTTGAACAGTTCGTGTTTGGTTTGTCAATGAGTTTGTATTCGATTCGTTTGATAAGTAAACGAGACGAACGTGAATAAATTTTTTTTGTTCGGTTAGTTGAATAAATCAAACACGNAATTAAATTTTATAAATTATAATATATATTAAATTAATAATAATAATAATAATATAAGTAATATACTAATATATGTATTATATATTTATATACATTAACATTAGATATGTCTAATTGGCTCGTCGTTTGTGAATAGTTTGTGCTCGGTTCGTTCGTTAAGAAATGAACACGAATAGTGATTTTACGAACAATTTTGAATATGAGCTTATTTCAAACAAACTAAATTTCAATAGAACTAAACACGAACAAAAGCTCTGTTCGTTCGTGTTTGGTTCGTTTACACCCCTAGTTNTACATTAACATTAGATATGTCTAATTGGCTCGTCATTTGCGAATAGTTTGTGTTCGGCTCGTTCGTTAAGAAATGAACACGAATAGTGATTTTACGAACAATTTTGAATATGTGCTTATTTCAAACAAACTAAATTTCAACAAAATTAAACACGAACAAAAGCTCTGTTCGTTCGTGTTTGGTTCGTTTACACCCCTAGTCATCTGAGGATGACTTAGGTCTATTATTTGTATAATATTTGTTGGATTTCAACTTAAATGAAATTTGATTTAAGTTTAAAGTATGTTTTTTAGGAAGGTTCAAATATAATTTGAATATATTTTTTGTTTATTTAAATAAGAACTGAATGAGGTTTAAATTAGGCTTCGAATAAATTTATTTATATACAAAATAATTAAGAATTTTTTATATATCTAAAAAAAAATTTGGTTTTTATATTTATAACAGCGAAAATATTCCTCACAAAAAAATGGGATGTACCCTTTTTAAATAAACGTAAGTATATATATAAATTTAAGTTTAAGTTTAGGTTTTAATAATGTAAATAGATAGAAATTGTATGATATGCATGTAAATATTTCTTTTAAATATTTCTTGATTTGATTAAGCTTTTAACTTATTTGAAAAAGGCTAAGAAAAGGTTGAATAAAATTTACAAATAATTGAAGAAAAAAATTGAATAAGGCTTTAGAAATTCATATAAATATTAAATTATTGTTTGAGTAGGATTCTCGTATGGTATTAATAGTTTGAATAAGATGTTTATGAATTTTAAATAATGCTTTTAAACATTAAAAAAAAAAAAAAGGTTGATGTAATCAAAATATTTGTTATAAGGATAATTCATGGATATAAAATTATTTAAATTAAAAAATAATAACTATAAATTTCATACAAAAAAAGGTGCATTCAAAATGGTTAGCATATCGTAGTTTAGATGTGTCTTAATAAGATTAAATTCTGATTTTGATAGTTATAATACATNATATAAAATTATTTAAATTAAAAAATAATAACTATAAATTTCATACAAAAAAAGGTGCATTCAAAATGGTTAATGATTAGCATATTGTAGTTTAGATGTGTCTTAATAAGATTAAATTCTGATTTTGATAGTTATAATACATTGAACATAAATGTTTATTATATTTAGAACTAAATAAATACAGATTATGAAAAGAATTAATTGTGCTTCGTTTACAAAACTAAATGTATATTTAAATTATATATTGTGTATTTGATCCAAAAATTAAATAAATTGCTTTATGCTTAAACTGATTTTAAATTTTTTTTATTTGTTTATAAATTTATGTATTTATAAGTCAATGCACTTATTAGTTTATATGTATAAGTGTTACATAATTTTTTATTAAAACATTTCATGATTTTTTTTTTCCATAATGTACTTGAGATTTTAATCTTGTTGACATTCCTCTATTTCTAAAAAACTTTCGGCCCCGCTTATTTATTGTGGTGCGGCTTGAAAACACAATTAAGATTGTTTGGTTAATGTGGTGCAACTGCAATTTTGGGAAAGACAAGAAACGTGGGTTGTGGGTTTGACCTTATTGCCCGCGTTTCTTTGCTATTCATTTACTGTCATACTTCACATAAAGCTCTCGCGATTGCTTTTGTCCCCACTCTCCCCTCTCTCGTCTCTCGAATTTTTCCCTAAATTAGATCTCTCGATTCTCTTTGATCCGCAGTTTGAGTTTTTTTTNACTTTCGGCCCCGCTTATTTATTGTGGTGCGGCTTGAAAACACAATTAAGATTGTTTGGTTAATGTGGTGCAGCTGCAATTTTATGAAAGAAAAGAAACGTGAGTTGTGGGTTTGACCTTATTGCCCGCGTTTCTTTGCTATTCATTTACTGTCATACTTCACATAAAGCTCTCGCGATTGCTTTTTTCCCCACTCTCCCCTCTCTCGTCTCTCGAAATTTTCCCTAAATTAGATCTCTTGATTCTCTTTGATCCGCGGTTTGAGTTTTCTTTCCCTTTATCTTCTCCTCTCCCTCTCCCCTTTTTTCTTCAACTGGTTGGTGATTTTTGCAGCGGCCTTGTCTCTCGATCCTCTTAGATCATTGGATCTCTGTTGCCACCATGGTATTCTCTACGACCTTCTATTAAGGCATTTTGATTTAGGGCTGAAAATTTCAATTCTTTGTTGTGCTTTGTTGTTTTTAGTTTGTTGTGTTGTGATGTGGAATTTGGGTGGATTTGAGTTGATGGATTTGGGTTGTTTGGTTGTGTTGTTGGATTTTACAAATTTATTAGGCTCTCTGTTATATTTTCGGTTTGATTATCTTTGTTCCCTATTTGCTATCCGTTTGATAAATTTGGATGGTTGTGCTGTGATGTGTGTTGTTGCTTCCAAATTTGGTGGTGGTCGTGGTTGCATATGGAAATAAATTAAATCCAAATGTGTTTTCTGTGGTTGTACTATACTGACCTAGTTGGTCACGGTAGTGATTTTGCGGTGGTTTCCCTAAATGATGGAATTTGTGTTGTGCTTTGGAAGTGATGATGTGTGGTGCTGAGGTGAGGGTGTGT
Source organism: Phalaenopsis hybrid cultivar (assembly GCA_002079205.1). Taxonomy (NCBI): domain Eukaryota; kingdom Viridiplantae; phylum Streptophyta; class Magnoliopsida; order Asparagales; family Orchidaceae; genus Phalaenopsis; species Phalaenopsis hybrid cultivar. Next base: position 60,957 of record JXCR01137800.1, on the reverse strand, counting down.
GGTGTGGAGGTGATGGGTAGGCAGTGGTGTGGAGACAGTGGTGTGGTGTAGAGGTGTTGTGTGTTGTGGAGGTGATGGTGTCACGTGTGTGGATTTTTTGGTATGTTGTATGAAGGTGGTGTTGTAGGGTTTAGAGTTTGGTGTGGTTGAGACGATGTGTGGTGTGAAGGTGGTGGTGTGTGGTTGTGGAGGTGGTGGTGATGTCGATATAGGTAGTGGTGTGGTGTAGGGTGTTGTGTATTTTGGAGGTGGTGGTGTCACGTGTGTGGATTTGTCAGTATGTGATATGGAGGTGGTGTTATAAGGTTTATGGTTTTGTGTGGTTGTGGTGGTGTGTGGTTGTGGAGGTGATGATGGTGTCGATACTGTTAATATTGTGGCATTCTTATTTGACAATATTGTGGTATTTCTATTTATATTAATTAGTTTTTTCATGCTAGTAATATAATGGTCAAGACCAAAGAAGTTGGTTCATCCGCGATGTGGGACAAAAAATAAAAATATTATTTTGTGTCATTTGCCTCAAGAAGGTTGATCTAGGAAATAGACCTACAATATATTTCAACAATAAAGGGTGGCAAAATATTATCAAAAAATTCAAGAAAAGTACAAGCAAAGAGTATGATATGATGCAATTAAAAAACCAATGGAATCAACTCAAGAAAGATTAAAAAATCTGGAAGGAATTGAAGCGAGAATCAACAGGTTTGGGTTGAGATCTGATGAAGCAAACCATTGATGGTTTTAAGGAGTAGTGGGCAGAGAGAATTGCGGTAAATAATTTTGAAATGTCCTTAAATTTGGTCAAATTTTAATTTATTTTTAAATTGAACTACATATTATTTGAATTTGTAGGTGNCTTTGTTGTTTTTAGTTTGTTGTGTTGTGATGTGGAATTTGGGTGGATTTGAGTTGATGGATTTGGGTTGTTGGGTTGTGTTGTTGGATTTTACAAATTTATTAGGCTCTCTGTTATATTTTCGGTTTGATTGTCTTTGTTCCCCATTTGCTATCCGGTTGATAAATTTGGATGGTTGTGCTGTGATGTGTGTTTTTTCTTCAAAATTTGGTGGTGGTCGTGGTTGCATATGGAAATTAATTAAATCCAAATGTGTTTTATGTGGTTGTACTATACTGACCTAGTTGGTCACGGTAGTGATTTTGCGGTGGTTTTCCTAAATGTTGGAATTTATGTTATGCTTTGGAAGTGATCATGTGTGGTGCTGAGGTGAGGGTGTGTGGTGTGGAGGTGATGGGCAGGCAGTGGTGTGGAGACAGTGGTGTGGTTTAGAGGTGTTGTGTGTTGTGGAGGTGATGGTGTCACGTGTGTGGATTTGTTGGTATGTTGTATGAAGGTGGTGTTGTAGGGTTTAGAGTTTGGTGTCGTTGTGACGATGTGTGGTGTGAAGGTGGTGGTGTGTGGTTGTGGAGGTGGTGGTGATGTCGATATAGGTAGTGGTGTGGTGTAGGATGTTGTGTATTTTGGAGGTGGTGGTGTCACGTGTGTGGATTTGTCAGTATGTGGTATGGAGGTGGTGTTATAAGGTTTATGGTTTTGTGTGGTTGTGGTGGTGTGGAAATGGTGGTGTGTGGTTGTGGAGGTGATGATGGTGTCGGTACTGTTAATATTGTGGTATTTCTATTTATATTAATTAGTTTTTTCATGCTAGTAATATAATGGTCAAGACCAAAGAAGCTGGTTCATCTGCGATGTGGGACAAAAAATAAAAATATTATTTTGCGTCCTTTGCCTCAAGGAGGTTGATCTAGGAAATAGGCCTACAATATATTTCAACAATAAAGGGTGGCAAAATATTATCAAAAAATTCAAGAAAAGTACAAACAAAGAGTATGATATGATGCAATTAAAAAACCAATGGAATCAACTCAAGAAAGATTGAAAAAGCGAGAGTCAACATGCTTGGGTTGAGATCTGATGAAGCAAATCATTGATGGTTTCAAGGAGTGGTGGGCAGAGAGAATTGCGGTAAACAATTTTAAAATGTCCTTAAATTTGGTCAAATTTTAATATATTTTTAAATTGAACTACATATTATATGAATTTTTAGGTTGTGCTTGCTGTGAAAAAAATTAAATGCAGTGGAATCGATCCTGAGTTGGAGGAAAAGTTGGATCATATGTTTGGGGGTGTCGAGGTAATGAGTAACAATGCATGTGCCCAAATGAGACGAGGTTTGGTGGCATTCCTGAAAATTTGGAAGCCAAAAAATCAGGTGATTCCCTTGAAGGCCCGACTNTGAAAAAAATTAAATGCAGTGGAATCGATCCTGAGTTGGAGGAAAAGTTGGATCATATGTTTGGGGGTGTCGTGGTAATGAGCAACAATGCATGTGCCCAAGTGAGACGAGGTTTGGTGACATTCCTGAAAATTTGGAAACCAAAAAATCAAGTGATTCCCTTGAAGGCCCGACCCGAGCCTCCATGAAGTGGAGTTCACGAGCCATTAGTGTCTGCGGGTTGCAAATAAAAATAAAATGATAGCTGCTTTCCTTAGAAGCCAAAATATCGCTGCTGTCGGCTTCATGGAGGAATGAACCCAGCACATCTCAAGCAAACTCTGTTGACCAGGTTCTGCAACTTCTAAATGTAACTCTAGAAATTTCTAACAACTTTCCACAGTATTTTTTTTTTAATTGAGTTGCTTGAAGATTTGACTCGGAGTGATTTTTTCATCATGATGCTCGATGACCATAAGGTAGCATACCTATAATATTTTAATGAACGCTGGAACATTTGATAGAATTTTTTTTGTTTGCAATCGCATGGGGNCTGCTTTCCTTAGAAGCCAAAATATCGCTGCTGTCGGCTTCATGGAGGAATGAACCCAGCACATCTCAAGCAGACTCTGTTGACCAGGTTCTGCAACTTCTGAATGTAACTCTAGAAATTTCTAAGAACTTTCCACAGTATTTTTTTTTAAATTGAGCTGCTTGAAGATTTGACTCGGAGTCATTTTTTCATCATGATGCTCGATGACCATAAGGTAGCATACCTACAATATTTTAATGAACGCTGGAACATTTGATAGAATTTTTTTTATTTGCAATCGCATGGGACATTTATATTTGTTTATTATTTTTCATTTTTGCTTTAGATATTTCAACTACTTAGGACATGGCTTTTATGCTTATTCATTGATACTTATATGTTTATTGTGTCGTTTGTACCTTATATGATTATAGTTAATTCATTGATGCTTATGTTTTAGCCACTTAGATACTAAAATATATGGATGAGACCAGAGAAAGGTGTAGAAGGAGAGTTGCAGTAGTTGTATGTTTGATGTACAAATATTATAACTCATATATAGAGTACTCCCCTTACATGACATCTTCATATGCTGGGGACAAATAGGTTGGGGAGTTGCTTGCGGGCCATTGAATGAGATTTAACATTATATTTCACATGACACAGACTATATTCACTGATATGTTAAAGGAACTGCACATAAATCATGGATGTCGGCACTATTTTAGTTAAGGAGTTGCCCGTTGGAAGCTGTCGGCAACCGAAATCAAAATCTCGTTGCTCGCTTTGGAAGGGCATTTTAATTTACATGTATATATAAGTTTTAGAAAAATATGAAATCAAACCGACCCCATACTTTTCACAGTTTAAATGAAGAAGCACTATACCTCAAACCCTGTATCTATCCTGAAGGATAAACTCAAGACTTGAGGATGAGGCTCGATCAAATAAACTATGAAATATATGTTATCCGTTCGGTCTGCGAAACTGTTTTATTTGCCGACAATTTCTCCTATTTAATATGAAGAATTAAATAGGGTTTATTTTAAGCTGGGTTCGGACAAACTTCATATAAGGGCAAACCCTTATAGTTAATTACTTCTTAAATAACCGAAGTCATCCAAAAAAACTCTCAATAAAAATCAAAAAATATTATCTTCAAAGAGGTCAAAAGAATATGACTTTTCAACGAGATTGGACAAAGAGGTGTGAAAGAGGAATGGTTCAAGTTTGGAACATTTATTGTAGAATCCAAAGGAAGAGAGGCTGGGGGATGTCATGGATCTGGAGAAGAACCTCGGTGACTTCCCAATCTAACCTATTGTTTGGCTTCAGTTTTGAGGAGAATATATTTGAATGTTTCATCATGCCAATTTTATTTGTTTAAGGTTTACATTTGTGTAAAACGATCACACAAATGACCTGGAAGATGTAAGGATTTAGGTCATGATTAACGAAAACCTCAAAATCCTAAGACAAGTTAGGGCTTAGATTGTACAACAAAGCTATACAAAAGCCTAAAAATGAGTTGAGGATTTATGTTACACTAGACAGATAACCTCAAAGTCCTATGACTTTGGTTTTTTTTATTCTAAGGAAGGAATATTTTAGCAGGGGAAGACAGTTTTTATTGTTGAAGATGGTCGTGCTGCCTACCATGCTTGCTCTAAGCTCCTCGTAGTGAAGAGTTTAAGTTTTCTAGTGTGTCAAGTTATGATGTCAAATCAGATTTCCATATGGTTGTAGCTTTTTAAAATGTTATGGAGCATATTAAAGTTGATTAGAGCGACATCGGTTAGGATCTTACGGTTCCCTCGTTACGATACCACTATTTTGTATTGATCCTTAGTCCAAATGAATTTACTAAACTCAACTTAATGAGTTCCATACTTTCATTTAGACCGTGGGAAGCCTCGTTAACAACTGTAGGTTACCTCCTTCTAGGGATCCCCGATCATCCGATAGAAACGTCTTAATTTAGTTGCAATTGTAGTTTGTGTAATGTTTGTGATTAAATTTTGAGTTGTCTTATATTTTGAATGTTGTGGAGGTGAATTTTATCTTGATTGATTTTAGTTTTGGTTTTGGTTTTACGGCTATCCTAGTAGTTTTGATTTTCATGCAGGAAGAAATTGTTGTTTAACATGTAAGCTTTGTAAGCATAAAATACATTGTGTAAAGTATATTAAAAAGATGGTACTATAAATTGTAAAAGCGTTCCTGACGAGTCTTCTTGTTCCACCACCTGAAACTCAAAATGCATGCAAGGGCATTTTATGTAAAGTGAAAAAAATAAAATTTTGATGATTTACCAAATCCTAAATCATATCTTGGTGAGCCCCTATTAATTCAATTAAGGATGATCTTATTAAGCGAGACATAATGAGTTTAGTAGACCTCCGAGGTATCCAATAGGTCAGGAGAAAAAGCAGGTCTATGCTTCCCCCGCACCGCCTGGTGAAAAGTCTTCAGCTCATTTAAACTTATTATGTTGCTTAATAATTCATCCTGCAAATATCTCTAGTGTTTAATGAACATAGATGTTTCAATTATCCCTAAGAGTAGGGTAATCATCATTTTTCATTTAATTTGAGAATTATGTGGGTGAAGACCCTTAAAAGGAGTAAGTTAATGCTATTAAGTCACTTGGCCAATTTTAGCTTTGACTCGGGCTTGTAGTGTTCAATTTTTAGTTACATTCACTTTTCTAATCCTCATTTAACCAAATTTGATTTAGCTTAGGTCACTACTAAGCCCTTAAGACCTTGGTGGATGTCTTAGTCATTTTGAAAGGGATTAAATTTTAAGTGATAATAATTCATCATCAAAACATTTGAATGTCACTTGAACATCAAATAGAAGTATTAAATTAATGAGTTATTAACACCCAAAATCATACCCCTAAGTCTAGGATCATTTAATTTACTAGACTTCCAAATTTTAGTAATTTAAGAAATAAAAAAATTATCCTTTAATTAGGAAAAAATGAGATTGGTTTCTACCAATTAATCCCTTGTGTTTTAGTCATCCAAATATGTTAATTATGATAAAAAAGTTTCCCATTTCCTTTTCTTGAATTAAGCCTAAATGTTAATTAAAACCAAATTCTCAAAGTTATACTTTTACCCATAAGGCTCTATCACTTCATAATTTATCAAATTTAATTCAAATAACTTTAGAATTTTCATCATACCTTACTCATGGGTCAATTAAGACATCAGAGGAGACAATGTGATTTTTCAAAATTTAATTTAATTTATACAATTATTGATATGCAAAAATAAGGTTTTTTAAAGAAAATTTCATGTCTTGACCAAGGCAGAGCCTAATCCTTTGAAATTTTTACTGGAGGTAGACTTAGACCAGAAAATCATTGGGACCAATTCTCATGATTTTTTGAGTTATATTTAAATTATTAGAATTATTTTAAGTTATGGAGTGTTAATTAATTATAAAATATTTTATTAATTTTTGCATTTTTATTAAATCTCTCTGAGGTCAAAAAACCCAGAGAAACAAATTTCACATTTTTCTGATTTTCTTTTGAGTTATTTAAGTGAAAGGTTAATAAAAATCATTTTTTAGCCTTTAAAAATTATTTTTAGCTTTAAAATTCAAAATTTTGGAAAATATTTCAATTGCTCTNTAGTTGTATGTTTGATGTACAAATATTATAACTCATATATAGAGTACTCCCCTTACATGACATCTTCATATGTTGGGGAAAAATGGGTTGGGGAGTTGCTTGCGGGCCATTGAATGAGATTTAACATTATATTTCACATGACAGACTATATTCACTGATATGTTAAAGGAACTGCACATAAATCATGGATGCGGCACTATTTTAGTTAAGGAGTTGCCCCGTTGGAAGCTGTCGGTCACCAAAATCGAAATCTCGTTGCTCGCTTCGGAAGGACATTTTAATTTACATGTATATATAAGTTTTAAAAAAATATGAAATCAAACTGATCCCATACTTTTCACAGTTTAAATGAAGTAGCACTATACCTCAAACCCCGTATCTATCCTGAAGGATAAGCTCAAGACTTGAGGATGAGACTCGATCAAATAAACTATGAAATATATGACATCCATTCGGTCTGCGAAACTGTTTTATTTGCCGACAATTTCTCCTATCTAATATGAAGAATTAAACAGGGTTTATTTTAAGCTGGGTTCAGACAAGCTTCATATAAGGGCAAACCCTTATAGTTAATTATTTCTTAAATAACCGAAGTCATCCAAAAAAACTCTTGATAAAAATCATGAAATATTATCTTCAAAGAGGTCAAAAGAATATGACTTTTCAACGAGATCGGACAAAGAGGTGTGAAAGGGGAATGATTCAAGTTTGGAACATTTAGTGTAGAATCCAAAGGAAGAGAGACTAGGGGATGTCATGGATATGGAAGAGAACCTCGGTGACTTCCAAATCTATCCTATTGTTTGGCTTCAGTTTTGAGGAGAATATATTTGAATGTTTCATCATGCCAATTTTATTTGTTTAAGGTTTACATTTGTGTAAAACGATCACACAAATGACCTGGAAGATGTAAGGATTTAGGTCATGATTAACGAAAACCTCAAAATCCTAAGACAAGTTAGGGCTTAGATTGTACAACAAAGCTATACAAAAGCCTAAAGATGAGTTGAGGATTTATGTTGCACTAGGCAGATAACCTCGAAGTCCTATGACTTTGGTTTTTTAATTCTAAGGACGGAATTGTTTAGCTGGGGAAGACAGTTTTTGCTGTTGAAGATGGTCGTGCTGCCTACCATGCTAGCTCCAAGCTTCTCGTCGCGGAGAGTTTATGTTTTCTAGTGTGTCAAGTTATGATGTCAAATCAGATTGTCATATGGTTGTAGTTTTTTAAAATGTTATGGAGCATATTAAAGTTGATTAGAGCGACACCGGTTAGGATCCTACGGTTCCCTTGTTACGATACCACTATTTTGTATCGAATTCACTTAGTCCAAATGAATTTACTAAACTCAACTTAATGAGTGTCATACTTTCATTTAGACCGTGGGAAGCCTCGTTAACAACCGTAGGTTACCTCCTTCTAGGGATCCCCGATCATCCGATAGAAACGTCTTAATTTAGTTGCAATTGTAGTTTTTGTAATGTTTGTGATTAAATTTTGAGTTGTCTTATATTTTGAATGTTGTGGAGGTGAATTTTATCTTGATTGATTTTGATTTTGGTTTTGGTTTGACGACTATCTTAGTAGTTTTGATTTTCATGCAGGGTGAAATTGTTGTTTAACATGTAAGCTTTGTAAGCATAAAATACATTGTGTAAAGTATATTAAAAAGATGGTACTATAAATTGTAAAAGCGTTCCTGACGAGTCTTCTTGTTCCACCACCTGAAACTCAAAATGCATGTAAGGGCATTTTATGTAAAGTGAAAAAATAAGGTTTTGATGATTTACCAAATCCTAAATCATATCTTGGTGAACCCCTATTAATTCAATTAAGGATGATCTTATTAAGCGAGACATAATGAGTTTAGTAGACCTCCGAGGTATCCAACAGGTCAGGAGAAAAAACAGGTCCATGCTTCCCCCGCACCGCCTGGTGAAAAGTCTTCAGCTCATTTAAACTTATTATGTTGTTTAATAATTCATCCTGCAAATATCTCTAGTGTTTAATGAACATAGATGTTTCAATTATCCCTAAGAGTAGGGTAATCATCATTTTTCATTTAATTTGAGAATTATGTGGGTGAAGACCCTTAAAAGGAGTAAGTTAATGCTATTAAGTCACTTGGCCAATTTTAGCTTTGACTCGGGCTTGTAGTGTTCAATTTTTAGTTACATTCACTTTTCTAATCCTCATTTAACCAAATTTGATTTAGCTTAGGTCACTACTAAGCCCTTAAGACCTTGGTGGATGTCTTAGTCATTTTGAAAGAGATTAAATTTTAAGTGATAATAATTCATCATCAAAACATTTGAATGTCACTTGAACATCAAATAGAAGTATTAAATTAATGAGTTATTAACACCCAAAATCATACCCCTAAGTTTAGGATCATTTAATTTACTAGACTTCCAAATTTTAATAATTTAAGAAATTAAAAATTTATCCTTTAATTAGGAAAAAATGAGATTGGTTTCTACCAATTAATCCATTGTGTTTTAGTCATCCAAATATGTTAATTAGGATAAAAAAAGTTTCCCATTTCCTTTTCTTGAATTAAGCCTAAATGTTAATTAAGGCCAAATTCTCAAAGTTATACTTTTACCCCTAAGCCTCTATCACTTCATAATTTATCAAATTTAATTCAAATAATTTTAGAATTTTTATCATACCTTACTCATGGGTCAATTAAGACATCAGAGGAGAAAATGTGATTTTTCAAAATTTAATTTAATTTATACAATTATTGATATGCAAAAATAGGGTTTTTAAAGAAAATTTCATGTTTTGACCAAGACAGAGCCTAATCCTTTGAAATTTTTACTGGAGGTAGACTTAGACCAGAAAAACAATGAGACCAATTTTCATGATTTTTTGAGTTATATTTGAACTATTAGAATTATTTTAAGTTATGGAGTGTTAATTAATTATAAAATATTTTAATAATTTTTGCATTTTTATTAAATTTCTATGAGGTCAAAAAACCCAGAGAAACAAATTTCACATTTTTCTGAATTTCTTTTGAATTATTTAAGTGAAAGGTTAATAAAAATCATTTTTTAGCCTTTAAAAATTATTTTTAGCTTTAAAATTCGATATCTTCACTTAAAAATTTTTGGAAAAATATTTCAATTGCTCTTAAGTGCTTAGGAAACAATTGAAAACATTTTCATGAATTTTATCAATTTTGTGATTTTTATTATTTTTTAATTATTTAAATATTAAATAGGCTTAAAAAATTGAAGTTTTTATTTTACTAACAATTTTATTTTTAGAAAATTCTCCTAATCACAGAAAGCTCCCAAAACCAATTTTTATAATTTTTTTAGTTATATTTTAATTATTAAAAACCATTTTAGTGTCAAAAATGTCATTTAACTTAGAGAATCAAGTTAAGTTATCAAATGAACTTCAAATGTTTTGAAATTTTTATAGAGAGTTCTCTGAGCTTTAAAACATAGTGGAGAATCAAGATCAAGTCATTTAGATGATTATTTTTCCAAATTAATTTTCTTTGTGTTTTAGGGTTCTGTGAGAGTTAAGTGTGTTCTTAATGACTTGACCCATGAAAAATTTTCCAAAGGGTTCTCTGGTTACAATAAACCTTTCAAAATTTCTTTGAATTTTTCTAAGCAACATGCTAATTATTATGATTAATTTATGTAAATAATAGACAAAAACTTAAAAAAATATGGATCTCTGTCTAGAGGTCTTCTCTGACCTTGAAAAAATCAGAGAATACCCCCCATGACAGAGGCAACAACTTGCCAAAATATCAAACTATGGTGAAATGTCTACATGCATGGAGAGTTAAAAGACTAAAAATCATATTTAATTAATTAAAAATAAAATATACATCAAATAAAGTTCAAATCATTTTCACACTGTTCTCCTCTGTTCACTGAGAATTAGGATATTTTTCTTTTGTTTTTGTGATTTTTCTACACCAAGATATGAATTTTTGAACTTCTGGTCATTAAATAAATAAAATAAAGCCCTATTTTCTTCTTATCCAATGTGTCACCATATCATCCTCGGCGTCTTCAAAGCTCCACGTGGCATCTTTCGGTTAGGCACCACCATCTGAGTCAGCCCGCGCTTTATGAACCACACCCTCATCCGGCGCAACCAGAGCCCTCTATTTGAAACACACGCGATTCAACGACTGTGGGTCATCGTCTCCAAATAGTGTGAGCCCGTAACTGTTAACCCTAAAACCTTAAGATCTCCCTCATTTCTCAACCAAATGACCTCGGGTTTGATCTTATGGGCTCGTCTAAGTGTGACGAACACATCCATACGGTAAACATGTCATTAAACTAACCCTAGTCACATGGAGAATCAAAATAGGCTCGGGAAGAGGGGAAGTTCAATACCTTTGCTCTGAGAAGGGAAGCTTCAATCAGAGGTGCTCGACACATTTGTGGAGGTCTAGGGGGGCTAGGGATTGAGCCTATGATCGTGGTGAAAAGTTTAGACCCAAATTCGATCAAAGCCAAATTTGGGTGTTGATCAAAGTCTAGTGTAGAGGCTCTCTGTGAGGGGGGTTTGATGGGTATTTATACCCAACAAATCTCCACGTTGGCGAATATCCAGCCCCTTAGAAGAAATATATCATGGAGTTTCTTATGCACCAATGTGGGTTGGGCCACCACGCTTCCGCTGCACTCTCTCTCCCCCCAACCCATTAAATTCCAAGAGACACTCCTCTTCATTTCAAGAGACTCCTAATTCTGGTATTATGAGTCGTACCTAATAAATCTTCACCTTGGCGAATATCCAACCCCTTTAGGAGAAATGCATATACCCAACAAATCTCCACCTTGGCGAATATCTAGCCCTTTAGGAGAAATATATCATGGAGTTTCTTATGCACCAATATGCGTTGGACCCCTTTATATAATCTCTTAATTAAGATTCCTTAATTAAGTTTACAAGAAAAAGGAATTTCCCTTAATTAAGTTTACAAGAAAAAAGGAATTTCCCTTAATTAAGTTTCCAAAAAAAAAGAAATTTTCCTTAATTAAGTTTCCATGAAAAAGGATTTTCCCTTAATTAAATTTTTCTTAATTAAAATTTCTCAGAAATCCTTTTTCTTAACTTCCGAGAAGAGCTCCCCTTTCCTTTCAGAAAAGTTCTGCCCCTGTTTTCCAGAAAAGCTCATTTTTTCTTCCAGAAAAGCTCCGCCATACAGAAAAGCTTTTGCAATTCTAGAACTTGCACCTGCAATTTCACGTCCCGAAACCTGGATTTTCACAAAAGGGTGAATATCAATTTTCTTCTAATTGGGCAGCCTCCAGCTTTCCTTTTTCGAGTGTAGCAATAGATTCCCTTTTCTCGTCTTTCCTGCGTCCTAGAAAATCTTCGCGTGCAGCAAGATTTTCCTGGTTAATAGGAGGGAATTTTCTTTATTGCCTCTAGAGAAATCTAAAAAATATGCCTTCCAAATTTCTTCTCCGCAACAAAGGAATAAAAACAAAATTTATTTCCTTCCAATTTTCTTCTCCTCCTCCCGCAAAGGAATAAAATTAGAACTTGATTTCTCTTCCAATTTTCTTCTCTGCAATAAAATCGGAACTTGATTTCCTTCCAATTTTCTTGCGCCTCTAGTAAAGGAATGAAATCAGAGCTTCCAATTTTTTCCTCCGCTTAAGGCTGACGTCGAACCTTCCTTTTCGGATCGCTTTGCCGAACTCCTTCCCACAACCCGTCTATCTTGGTTGCGAAGAGGAACCATACGGTTGGTGTTGAAGCCGCTGGTCGAGGGTCCGAACTCCTCAGTCGCGAACACCTGTAGCTAACCCGCAAACTCGAGAATCTCTGGTGTCCCAGGCAAAAAAAAGCACTCCCTAAAATTTGCACTGTTCTGCCGCAAAGCCTCCTAGCGATCCAACGATCCAAGCTGCCGAAATTTCTTCTAGTCGTGAATATAGCCGCAAAAACCTGCTTTGCTAAAAACGCTGATGCCCGAAGTGCCGAAGACCTCCTTTGGAAAACTTTTGCAATTCGTGTCTTCAAACTTTCTCTGCGCCGAAATCCGGAACTGCCGTGAACCTTACCAAAATACTCCTCTATCAAAATCTTCTTTATTCCCGCGCCGCCCAAATTTTTTTTCCTACCCTAGAACTTTGCTTTGATACCACTTATTGAGAAATTAGCGCGAAAAAAACAAGAATTGACACAAGTCTAGAAGAACACATAGAGATTTAACGAGGTTCGACAAAGATGCCTGCGTTCTAAGGAGCAGACCGGAAGCTTCCATTTCAATATTCAGAAAAGAGTATGAAATACAAGATTCAGAATCTCAGAGACCCAGAGACTCATCTAGGGTTACAAACAAGACATATATATAACCATATAGTACAATATGTAATTACTTAAATTACCCCTATACCAAATTGCGGGGTGTTGCCCCCGAACCCCCAACTCACATAATGAAACTCCCTCAATTGGACAGATCCTTCCGCTCCACTTCGCTCGTGGGCTTCACTCCGCTNGAATGTCACTTGAACATCAAATAGAAGTATTAAATTAATGAGTTATTAACACCCAAAATCATACCCCTAAGTTTAGGATCATTTAATTTACTAGACTTCCAAATTTTAATAATTTAAGAAATTAAAAATTTATCCTTTAATTAGGAAAAAATGAGATTGGTTTCTACCAATTAATCCATTGTGTTTTAGTCATCCAAATATGTTAATTAGGATAAAAAAAGTTTCCCATTTCCTTTTCTTGAATTAAGCCTAAATGTTAATTAAGGCCAAATTCTCAAAGTTATACTTTTACCCCTAAGCCTCTATCACTTCATAATTTATCAAATTTAATTCAAATAATTTTAGAATTTTTATCATACCTTACTCATGGGTCAATTAAGACATCAGAGGAGAAAATGTGATTTTTCAAAATTTAATTTAATTTATACAATTATTGATATGCAAAAATAGGGTTTTTAAAGAAAATTTCATGTTTTGACCAAGACAGAGCCTAATCCTTTGAAATTTTTACTGGAGGTAGACTTAGACCAGAAAAACAATGAGACCAATTTTCATGATTTTTTGAGTTATATTTGAACTATTAGAATTATTTTAAGTTATGGAGTGTTAATTAATTATAAAATATTTTAATAATTTTTGCATTTTTATTAAATTTCTATGAGGTCAAAAAACCCAGAGAAACAAATTTCACATTTTTCTGAATTTCTTTTGAATTATTTAAGTGAAAGGTTAATAAAAATCATTTTTTAGCCTTTAAAAATTATTTTTAGCTTTAAAATTCGATATCTTCACTTAAAAATTTTTGGAAAAATATTTCAATTGCTCTTAAGTGCTTAGGAAACAATTGAAAACATTTTCATGAATTTTATCAATTTTGTGATTTTTATTATTTTTTAATTATTTAAATATTAAATAGGCTTAAAAAATTGAAGTTTTTATTTTACTAACAATTTTATTTTTAGAAAATTCTCCTAATCACAGAAAGCTCCCAAAACNCAATTGAGAACATTTTCATGAATTTTATCAATTTTGTGATTTTTATTATTTTTTAATTATTTAAATATTAAAATAGGCTTACAAAAATGAAGTTTTTATTTTACTTACAATTTTATTTTTAGAAAATTCTCCTAATCACAGAGAGCTCCCAAAATCAATTTTTATAATTTTTTTAGTTATATTTTAATTATTAAAAACCATTTTAGTGTCAAAAATGTTATTTAACTTAGAGAATCAAGTTAAGTTATCAAATGAACTTCAAATGTTTTGAAATTTTTATAGAGAGTTCTCTGAGCTTTAAAACATAGTGGAGAATCAAGATCAAGTCATTTAGATGATTANAGAATCAAGTTAAGTTATCAAATGAACTTCAAATGTTTTGAAATTTTTATAGAGAGTTCTCTGAGCTTTAAATCATAGTGGAGAATCAAGATCAAGTCATTTAGATGATTATTTTTTCCAAATTAATTTTCTTTGTGTTTTAGGGTTCTGTGAGAGTTAAGTGTGTTCTTAATGACTTGGCCCATGAAAAATTTTCCAAAAGGGTTCTCTGGTTACAATAAACCTTTTAAAATTTTTTTGAATTTTTCTAAGCAACATGCTAATTATTATGATTAATTTATGTAAATAATAGACAAAAACTTGAAAAATATGGATCTCTGTCTAGAGGTCTTCTCTGACCTTGAAAAAATCAAAGAATACCCCCCATGATAGAGGCAACAACTTGCCAAAATATCAAACTTTGGTGAAATGTCTACATGCATGGAGAGTTAAAAGACTAAAAATCATATTTAATTAATTAAAAATAAAATATATATCAAATAAAGTTCAAACCATTTTCACACTGTTCTCCTCTGTTCACTGAGCACTAGGGTATTTTTCGTTTATTTTTGTGATTTTTCTACACCAAGATATGGATTTTTGAACTTCTCGTGATTAAATAAATAAAATAAAGCCCTATTTTTCTACTTATCCAACGCGTCACCATATCATCCTCGGCGTCTTCAAAGCTCCACGTGGCATCTTTTGGTTAGGCACCACCATCTGATTCAGCCCGTGCTTTATGAACCACACCCCCATCCGGCGCAATCAGAGCCCTCTATTTGAAACACGCGCGATTCAATGACTGTGGGTCATCGTCTCCAAATAGTGTGAGCCCGTAACTGTTAACCCTAAAACCTTAAGATCTCCCTCATTTCTCAACCAAATGACCTCAAGTTTGATCTTATGGACTCTTCTAAGTGTGACGAACACATCCATACGGTAAACATGCCATTAAACTAACCCTAATCACATGGAGAATCAAAATAGGCTCGGGAAGAGGGGAAGTTCAATACCTTTGCTCTGAGAAGGGAAGCTTCAATTAGAAGTGCTCGAGACATTCGTGGAGGTCTAGGGGGGCTAGGGATTGAGCCTATGATCGTGGTGAAAAGTCTAGACCCAAATTCGATCAAAGCCGAATTTGGGTGTTGATCAAAGTCTAGTGTAGAGGCTCTCTGTGAGGGGGGTTTGATGGGTCTTTATACCCAACAAATCTCCACGTTGGCAAATATCCATCCCCTTAGGAGAAATATATCATGGAGTTTCTTATGCACCAATGTGGGTTAGGCCACCACGCTTCCGCTGCACCCTCGCTCCCCCCAACCCACTAAATTCCAAGAGACACTCCTCTTCAATACCAAGATACATCTCTTCATTTCAAGAGACTCCTAATTATGGTATTATGAGTCGTACCTAACAAATCTCCACCTTGGCGAATATCCAACCCCTTTAGGAGAAATGCATATACCCAACAAATCTCCACCTTGGCGAATATCTAGCCCCTTAGGAGAAATATATCATGGAGTTTCTTATGCACCAATATGCGTTGGGCCCTTTTATATAATCTCTTAATTAAGATTCCTTAATTAAGTTTACAAGAAAAAGAAATTTCTCTTAATTAAGTTTACAAGAAAAAAGGATTTTTCCTTAATTAAGTTTTCAAGAAAAATGAAATTTCCCTTAATTAAGTTTCCATGAAAATAGATTTTCCCTTAATTAAATTTTTCTTAATTAAAATTTCTCAGAAATCCTTTTTCTTAACTTCCGAGAAGAGCTCCCCTTTCCTTTCAGAAAAGTTCTGCCCCTATTTTCCAGAAAAGCTCATTTTTTTCTTCCAGAAAAGCTCCGCCTTCCAGAAAAGCTTTTGCAATTCTGGAACCTGCACCTGCAATTTCGCGTCCCGGAACTTGGATTTTCACAAAAGGGTGAATACTAATTTTCTTCTAATCGGCAGCCTCCAGTTTTTCTTTTTCGAGTGTAGCAACAGATTCCCTTTTCTCGTCTTTCCTGCATCATAGAAAATCTTCGCGTGCAGCAAGATTTTCCTGGTTAATATGAGGGAATTTCCTTTATTGCCTCTAGAGAAATCTAAAAAATATACCTTCCAAATTTCTTCTCCGCAACAAAGGAATAAAAACAAAATTTATTTCCTTCCAATTTTCTTCTCCTCCTCCCGCAAAGGAATAAAATTAGAACTTGATTTCTCTTCTAATTTTCTTCTCCGCAATAAAATCGGAACTTGATTTCCTTCCAATTTTCTTCCGCCTCTAGTAAAAGGAATGAAATCAGAGCTTCCAATTTTTTCCTCCGCTCAAGGCTGACGTCGAACCTTCCTTTTCGGATCGCCTCGCCGAACTCCTTCCCACAACCCGTCTATCTTGGTTGCGAAGAGGCCCGTACCGTTGGTGTTGAAGCCGCTGATCGAGGGTCTGAACTCCTCAGTCGCGAACGCTTGTAGCTAACCCGCAAACTCGAGAATCCCTGGTGTTGCAGGCGGAAAAAAGCACTCCCTAAAATTTGCACTGTTCTGCCGCAAAGCCTCCTCGCGATCCAACGATCCAAGCTGCCGAAATTTCTTCTAGTCGTGAATATAGCCGCAAAAACCTGCTTTGCTAAAAACGCTGATGCCCAAAGTGCCGCAGACCTCCTTTGGAAAACTTTTTCAATTCGTGTCTTCAAACTTTCTCTGCGCCGAAATCCGGAACTGTCGTGAACCTTACTGAAATACTCCTCTATCAAAATCTTCTTTATTCCCGCGCCACCCAAATTTTTTTTTCTACCCTAGAACCTTGCTCTGATACCACTTATTGAGAAATCAGGGCGAAAAAAAACAAGAATTGACACAAATCCAGAAGAGCACACAGAGATTTAACGAGGTTCGACAAAGATGCCTGTGCTCTAAGGAGCAGACCGAAAGCTTCCATTTCAATATTCAGAAAATAGTACGAAATACAAGATTCAGAATCTCAGAGATCCAGAGACTTATCTAGGGTTACAAACAGGACATATATATAACCATATAGTACAATATGTAATTACTTAAATTACCCCTATACCAAACTGCGGGGTGTTGCCCCCGAACCCCCAACCCACATAATGAAACTCCCCCAATTGGACAGATCCTTCTGCTCCGCTTCGCTCGTGAGCTTCACTCCGCTCCAGCAACTGTCCCATTTATGGTATATGAGCCATACCTAACAATATATATATATATATATGTATATATATATATATATAT
>JXCR01137800.1:5238-19519 GCA_002079205.1 Phalaenopsis hybrid cultivar | reverse complement strand
AAAATTGAAGTATCGGCTTTGATATGGGTAAATTCATCTCCTCTAAACGCAAGCTTAATAATCTCTTGTAAAACGTCTGATTCTGAAGCGATCTATTAGTTTCATTGAAATACAGGCTATCATAAATTATTACAAGCTTTAGTTATATGAGATACAATAAAAAAATACAATATGATAAACTTCAGATTTAGAGAAATGACAGCTTTAAAATTTATCTATGGAATGGATGAAGGATATGAGATGATCACTTTCCATTCTTTCCATCTTGAATTTATATAAACTTGTAAATTTTCTCCAAGAAAATTTAGGCAATGAAAGCACAAAAACAATGGATTTTTGCAATAAAGAGTGATGTGTGCTAGAATTCGTGGCGGTAGAGTTATGGATTATCGTCTTAGCATTGCAGAAGAATTCAGCACACACTCAAGTANGTGGCGGTAGAGTTATGGATTATCGTCTTAGCATTGCAGAAGAATTCAGCACACACTCAAGTAAAAAAAAAACAATCAGTTATAGACCAGAAGTTTTTATGTGGGAAACTCATAAAGAGAAAAAAATCACGAGACTTGACCCGGGTGCAAAAATCCACTATAGATTGATGATTACAAAGATCCCTTGTCCCACAGACGGGAAAGNTCAGTTATAGACCAGAAGTTTTTATGTGGGAAACTCATAAAGAGAAAAAAATCACGAGACTTGACCCGGGTGTAAAAATCCACTATAGATTGATGATTACAAAGATCCCTTGTCCCACAGACGGGAAATGGTTACTAGGTTTTTCAAGCTATAATGTCAACTGGCGGCTTCCGATAGATGGTGGTCAATAGAGATTGGTGGTGATCGACAATTGTCGACAACCATCGGCGGTGGTTGACTGCGGNGGTTACTAGGTTTTTCAAGCTATAATGTCAACTGGCGGCTTCCGATAGATGGTGGTCAATAGAGATTGGTGGAGATCGACAATTGTCGACAACCATCGGCAGTGGTTGACTGCGACAGGAGTGAGGTTGGACTTCAGCTCTTACTCAAGGCTTCAAGCTCTTCCTCAAGCCTCAAGCTCCTCTTCTCATGAGAAGAGTAAGACTCTATTTATAGTGTTCTGGGTGCAATTAATGCAGAAATATGAACCACCTTGATCGGACGTTCCATAGAGCTTTCTTTGATCAGATAGCGTTTGATGGGCATTTGAATGCCTTAACGATGTTGAAATTGAGCAATCTTGGGCATGTTGGATTCCTCTTGTCGAGATGTTCGATTCCACTATAAGCTTTCTAGATTCAACATTCATTTAAACTTCTAAATATGTCCAAAAAACTTTCTAAGTGTGATTTAATGACTTGATCCGAGCTATATTTGACTTGGATTGGACAATTTTTAGTAGCATGGAGTGTCAGTTTGACTGTAGGTTTGCTGAAATCAGGATTTTAAATGAGTTTTTATCAAAGTTTGAATATTTCTTGCTCAAAAAANTAAATATGTCCAAAAAACTTTCTAAGTGTGATTTAATGACTTGATCCGAGCTATATTTGACTTGGATTGGACTATTTTTAGTAGCATGGAGTGTCAGTTTGACTGTAGGTTTGCTGAAATCAAGATTTTAAATGAGTTTTTATCAAAGTTTGAATATTTCTTGCTCAAAAAGTCGTCATGAGAACTATGTCATGCCTAGAGATTTGTGTCGGATGATGAAACTTTGTTTGAGACGTATCAATATTTCCCTTTATTTTCAGGCGAGACCAAATTCGTCATTTGAAAATATCCAGATTTAGAGCTTTTTCATTTTTGTCCGACATAAGTGTGTGCGTGTATATTAAAACTTTATTACTATAACTATTTAAATAAGAATATTATAAATGTATGTATGTTAAAGCAACTGAGCTTTGCACAGTCAATGTCTTTTGCCTCACGCCACTTTCCGTGGATTTGATTCCCGCGCAAGACAAGAANTAGGATTACTAAACTATTAATTACAATGTTTAAGAATTAACACATTCCTCATGTGATCGATACACAAACTCATAATCTGTATATTATTTGATCGACATGTATATTTGTGTGATTAACATGTGTGCTTCACCGCAAAACGAATCATAATGCAACAATAATTTGTGTGGTGAACAACTGGGCGCACAATGCTCAATTAGAAGGATAAAATAAGTAAACTTCACAGTTTAAGAGGTGCTAGTGAATGGAGAATATCTCGAGTATGTATACNGTTGATGTTTGATGTAGTGCGTGCTCTAATAGATCTTGATTATAATATTTTTCATGGCTTCTTTATCTCCCAAGACTGGGTAGTAGTTCATATGCTTAATTAATTTTTAAGCCAAAATAATGAATTGTAAATGTGAGTTTATATTTTAATTTATTTTAATTTGATGTATGTTAAATGTGATGTGATTTATAATAACTATTTTCAAAATTTTTGTGCAATTTTATGCTTTTTGTGGGTATATTTTTTATTTATATGCAGCATACAAGATCAAAGTGAGCATTTGGGAAAAAAATCGAGCTAGGTAGAGACAAGCACCCCAACACCCAAATCTAGTTCTTAGGCACCTATATGCTAAAACCCAGGGTTAGAGGACAAGCACCACCTCACCTGAAGCAAGTTTCTTTCGAACAAAGAACAGAGTGCAGAACAATGCAACATTAGGGGTCATGCACCCAAATATAGCGCCACCATGCCATCTTGACCAACACAGCCAAACCTGATTCCTTAATCTGGCGAATCATATCCCAAAATGTGGCGCTCGATACTAGCACTATTGTGGCCAATGCTAGTGCTGTATCGCTGCCAAGTTAGTGACTCAATGCTCCCTACC
This sequence comes from Phalaenopsis hybrid cultivar, assembly GCA_002079205.1. Taxonomy (NCBI): domain Eukaryota; kingdom Viridiplantae; phylum Streptophyta; class Magnoliopsida; order Asparagales; family Orchidaceae; genus Phalaenopsis; species Phalaenopsis hybrid cultivar. Next base: position 16,694 of record JXCR01137800.1, on the reverse strand, counting down.
AACTTAAGATGTTTTATGACGATGCTTACAATACAAAGGCTTAAAAATACTCAATGTTTATTTGAAAAAGAGAGACCAATCCCCAAACACTTACCGAAAATCATGAAAGGGCAAGCGAAGCACTTGGAGGAGCACTTTGTAGGATTCAACTTTGAGTGTGAATTATTAAATTTATCTAGTGTGAGTGTGAGCGGGAGAAAGAAATTCAAAGTGGTGTTGTTTTGTAATTGGAAGGAACTTAGAGCAAAACGTGATTTGATCCAGGTTATTCTTCTCTTTATTTTTTTTATAAAATTTAATTTTTTTATCAATAAATCTTTTTATTTGTTCAATATTAAAGCTTATGAACCAAGATTTTACTTGGATTGGTCTTGCAAAATGATTGTTCAATCCATGTAGTTTGCTGAAAATAAATTGTCACATGTTGATGTGTTAATTTTTAATGCTTTATTTACTTTCTAATTGACCACTTGAAATGTTAAAATGCATTGTGATCTAGGACTATTGACTGTATGTTAGAAAAGTAATTAGGTGAACACACTGTTTCTTAGTGGAATAGGAATATTGTCATTAGCAGATTCTAATCACATATGGGAATGTTCATTTTTGGACGAATTTATAGGGTTAAGGGGTCTTAACAATAATATGAGGCTCCAATGCTTCTTATATCTGGAAAGAGTAAGGAATATTATCAACCACATTAGAATTTGGTGGATGAACAATTTAATATTTGCAAGATTAAAATCAAGGAAAAATGTTCTCAATTGTATTAAAAGCCTAAAAATGTTTAGCTGTCACTTAAAGGTCTAGGATTTTTGTGCACAATGGAGAGAAAGGATTCACGTAGTCAACCCCACATAATGGGATAAAAGTTTATTGTAGTTGTTGTATTTTAAAATTCAAGGATTTCTTAGAGCTTCTTCAAATAACTAAACTATTTTGAACTAAACCTAGGATTACTAAACTATTAATTACAATGTTTAAGAATTAACACATTCCTCATGTGATCGATACACAAACTCACAATCTGTATACTATTTGATCGACATGTATACTTGTGTGATTAACATGTGTGCTTCACCGCAAAATGAATCATAATGCAACAATAATTTGTGTGGTGAACAACTGGGCGCACAATGCTCAATTAGAAGGATAAAATAAGTAAACTTCACAGTTTAAGAGGTGCTAGTGAATGGAGAATATCTCGAGTATGTATACTTTTTGTACTTCTAAACAAATAAAAATATGATATTTTTGCATGTTAAATGTATGTTATTGAGTGAGTGAGGGCTAAAGACGAAGCTCCTGTTTTGGCCCACCACGGTCTATTCTCTAATGTGAGTAGGACATTAAGAGAGAATAACCTATAAGTCAAGAAGATTAAATTCACCAATGAGAGTGGCATGATGGTTGGCTCTTTCTATATCACCGATGCCTCCTCTTCCATTAATGCTGACAAAATTGATCAACAAAGGCTAGAGGTGGTGCTCAATGAGATTGGCTTGGATCATCTTCTTTGAAAAAAGTTTAATAGTTGCATTACCGACTCATTGGCTTATCAGAAGATTTTTTTAAAATACTCTTTGGGATGAACTTGTGCTCTTATATCAAGAGCATTCCTTGGCAATTTACCTTCATGAGATAAATTTTTTGTCTCTTTAGTTTATGCATGTCTCTTTTTTCAACAATTTTTTGTAGCAGCTCTGGTGATGTTATAGCACCTATTAAACGAGCTAAATTGTAGTATTCTTTTGTTTCTAATTTTTATAGTTAGTGCCAAATTATGTTGTTAAGTTATGTGAGTTGGCAATGTAAATCATGTCGTAACTTTTCTTTTGAGAAAGAACAAAACAGAGTTCATTCTATTGATTCATCTCCAAATACTTTGTGTGATTGATTTCCACTATATTATATACTCATGTATACAAAAAATAAGTTGTACTAAACTTTAAACAATCAGACTGCTCAGAAGACATAAAGGAGCGATCGACTGCAAGTCCGATCGTCCATGGACAACAACGATGGACAACCGCCAGATGATCGATGGATCATAGGCTGACAATCAAAGCATGAAACAGACGATCGAAGAAATCACTCCAACAAAACACATCGAGGAACTGTCACGCATCGACGGAACTGTCTCTCGGAACGACGATCGGCTTTGTAATCATGGAACAAATGATCGACAAGCATCTCCGGACCGGATGAATTGATCGGTCTTATTCTAATCAATATTTTTGTGAAACACTAAAAGACTAATTTCAAAGACGAAGAATGAGAGGGTAAATCTGTAATTTTATAAAACTTGCACCAATTCCTATAAATAGGGGGTCGATGTCATGAATAAATGTTACACATTCTGTACTATTTCTCATTGTACTCTCTTCTCTGTGGGACTTTTTATATCTTGGGCGTGTTTTTCAGACATTTTTAAATTCAACAACTCAGATATTATGTCTTATATTCTCTAATATATTAATTGTAGGTGTCAACAGCAGCGCATTGACTGTTGGTAATGAAAAAATGGTGGTTAAAAAGCATAATATGAACGAATTTAAATCAATGGGTAATTCAATTGTAAATTATTAATGAAGCCTTTGGCCGGAACTTGGTATCATACAATCTATTTGATTTCACTTCTAATATAATAATAATAATAAAATATTTAGATGATTGCTAGTGCTATATTATATATATGAGAGAGAGAGAGAAAAAGAGAGATAAGTTATATGTGCCGTTAAAATAAATATCAACGCCTGCCTTCTTTCTAGTTATTTTATCATATTTCATTGAAATTGATCGATGAGCTCAATTAACTGCTTTAATTACTCCCCCAAATGAATGGACCAAATCCACTGTTAGTATGACTTATATATCGTAAATGAGACAGATGTTGGAGCGGAGCGGAGCTCATGAGCGGAAGAATCTGTCCAATCAGGGGAGTTTCATTATGTGGGTTGGGGGTGTGGGGGCAACACCCCGCAGTTTGGTACAGGGGTAATTTAAGTAATTACATATTGAACTATAGAGTTATGCATATGTCTTGGTTGTAACCCTAGGTGAGTCTCTGAGGCTCTGAGATTCTGAATCTTATATTCTATACTCTTTTGATGAATATTGAAAAAGAATTCGCCACCCTGCTCCCGAGAATGTAGGCATCTTCGCCGAACCTCGTAAATCTCTAGGTGTTCTTCTGGATTTGTATTAATTCTTATTTTTCTTCGCCCTAATTTCTCAACATCCACAAGTCAACAATTTAAATTATATTAAAATTGAAGAAAAAATAAAATGGCTTAAAAGTATAATGTTGCATGTTGATGTGCAACATAATATTTTGTTATATTTCATGTCAAAATGAACATATAAATAAGTAAATGTTTAATGAAGTAGATAATTAATATTTGTAGAAGATAAATACGACATCCAAAGCACTAGGAGTGAGATCTAATGAGAGCAGGGAGTTGTACAAAAAGTAATTTTAGCAGATTTTTTATATATAAAAAAAATGAATAAAATAAATTTTATATTAAAAACATAAACTATCATTCGATCATGCAATCAAAAGCTTAGATTGTTAGAAACTAAAATCAAAATTAAGTACTTGACGCATTTAGTGAAGCTCATCTTTTTATAATCATCCCAATGTTCGTCATTCTTTCTCTATCTTCTTTTATCATACTGTTAATTATGCAACATATTATTCGTAATTTTTTGGTTCTATATAAATGTGAAAAAAATTATAATAAATTAAAATATAATTACATTTGAACTTCTGTTCTTAACTTTGTTGCTTCAAAGCCATGCTACAATCATGGAGATAATAGATCGGAACTGATATCAGAGCATTACACAAGTTGAAAGATGGGAACTAAGTGTCATACAGAATAAGTTGTTACGTCATGGGAGCCACCTCTTCAACATTGGATGAGATAAACTGTGAGCCACCTCTTGAATCTGTAGGGGCCACCTCTAGAATCTTATCTACATGGTGGATGATTTTGGGTATTGAGCACTGACGAGGTTATGAGGTACTTAAAGCAGGAGATATTGTGAAACCCTCAAGTAGAACAAAGCTAAACCTCTAAACATCAAGGAGCCTTTTGGTACAAAGATAAAAGTTCATTATAAACTCCAAAGTTAAGTATTATTGTCATAGAGGACTCCTAAGATGGGTGACCTTCTGAGAAGTTACACAAATAAGGCAAAATTGTGAGGCCACTTGGTCAAATCAAACAATTCCTTGATGGGTCAGTATCCAGACTGTCATGAATGATATTAGAGCATTAGACCAGTTCAAAGATGAGAACTAGGTGTCATATAGAACAAAGTGCAACACCATGAGAGCCGCTTCTTGAACCCTTTATAGGACAAAATGCTACATGGAGAGAGATACATCTCTTAAATTCATAGGGGCCTCCTGTATAATTTCACCTGCATCTTAGATGATTATGGGTAAAGAGCACTAGTGAGGACATTAATTACTTAAGTTGGGAAGATTTTCAAAAACCACTTAAGTAGAATGGACATGAGCAATTAAACATTGATGTGCCTTTTGGTGTCATGGTAAAATTTTGATAGGAAAATCTGAAGTTAAGCATGCTCACTTGGGAGCAATCCTAGGATAGGAGATCTCTTAGAAAGTTACACCAACAAAGCAAAACTGCGAGGCCATTTGGACAAAATAGACAATACCTTGTTGTGTGAGAGTTTGGCCAATCACAAGTAGTATCAGAGCATTAAACCAACAGAAAGATGTAAACTAGGTGACTTAAAAAACAATGTGCTATCCCATGGGAGCCATCTCTTGAACCCTAGATGGTATAAAGTGTTACATGATGGGAGCCACCTTCTGAATATAAAGAGGCCACCATTAAAGTCTTAATTGACTAGTGGATTAAAATCATATAAAGCATTGACAAGAACATCAATTAATTAAGTGGTGGATTATTCTCTTATAGAGCACTGCCTGGGTCTTTATTTCTGATTGTGAGGGAAGATTCACATCTAGATTTTGGAGAGGTATTTAGGAAGTTCTGAACTTCAGTACAACTTTCACCCACAAACAGATGGTCACTTTGAGAGAATTATTTAGGTGTTGGAAGGTCTATTGAGATTATGTGCATTTGATTTTCGAGGGAGAAGAGAGGTTCATATTCCTTTGTGTGTGAACTAGCACTTAGTAGGGTTATGAGTGGTGTGAAACTCTGTGAACTAGCTCCAGACCAACACCTAGGGTCAACCCTAAGGCCAAGCAGTCCTATGGGGACTCCCCTTGAGCTCCCACATATTGGCACCGCCTACTAAGAGCTAGAAGTTAGGACCAATATGTGTAACTTCAATTTGAGCAAAGAAGAGTTTAGAATTTCTAATGGTGAGGGTTCTTTTTTTAGTTCTCTAGGAGTAGTCAATAGGAAAGTCCTATGGCTAGACCCTAGGCTACTAAAGAGATTAGACTAGACCTCAACCAAAAGTGAGGTCAACATAGTAGCTAACCTACCCCCAATAGTCTAGTTGTCAAACCAGAAGTTGATATTGCCTTCCCCTACTTCCTGAATGAATAACTCTTCAACCTTGTTCCTCACCTTAAGCATGCTTGACCGAATTCTTGAGTCCCCCACCTTCCTAAAGAACAAAGTGGGGTGCTACTCCTTGCAGTACTCCCCCCACATAAATCTAGCTCAAAGGGAGGATTGAGAACGAAACTTTATCCAAAGTTTACAGAAGTTGATATGTTTGATGTTATGAAAACTTCTAAATACCATTCCCCTAACAGTAAGAGGTTTGCACACCTTAGTCCAGCTAGCCAAATGAACTTGCTTCCTCTGTCCCGACCATAGAAACCTATTAAAAGTTCTTTCCAGAAAGAGTTGAGTGCCTTTTTCATTGCAACTATCTGGAAGGTATAAGAGGGAAAAGCAGACAATACACTTCTTAATAGAGTGATCCTCCCTCCATTAGATAAGAAGGAATTAGTCCAAAAGCTCAATTTATCTTTTTATTTGGACAAAATATCCTCAAATTGGTTCTGTCGGTTCTGCCTTTAATCAAATGGACTCCCAGATATTTAAGAGGAAGGTTGGCGGGCCTGAATCTAGTTAGGTCAGTAATTCAGTGCCTGGTAGGAGTCTTAACTCTTTTACTGAACAAAACATTACATTTGTGTGTATTGAACTGCATCCATGAACATGACTGAAAATCCATGAGGCACTGATGTATCAGCTTCACGGAAGGTTTGGTAGCCTTGGAAAAAAGAATGATATCATCAACATATGCTAAATGGGTAACAACAATATTTGATCTGTGATTAAAAAGGGTATGAGGGGAGCATACTGAGATACTATTAAGCATTTTAGAGAGGTAATCAAACATTAGAATAAAAATTGAGGGTGATAAAGGGTCTCCCTATTTTATTCCTCTAAAAGAGCTGAAAAATCCATGGACTTTCCCATTAATAAGGATAGACTGGGCGTTGTTAGCAAGCCATCTGCTGATGAGATCAGTTAAGTGGGTAGAGAATCCACTGGCCAAAAGGACCTCCCTTATGAAGCCCCAATGAATAGTATCATAATCCTTCCTAATATCCATCTTGAAGATAACATTACCACCTATACAGTTTCTGTCCAAATCTAACATCAATTCTTGGGCCAAAAGGGCACTGTCCACTATGCTTATTCCATGAATAAAGACAGACTAGTTCTCACAGATTAAGTATGGTAAATGAGGTTGTAGTATGGTGGCAAGGACCTTACTAATGATTTTTTTCATCACATTAGTGAAGCTGATAGGTCTGAACTGATCCCATTTATGTGCAGCATTGCTTTAGGTATGAGAGTAATAGTAGAAGCTCCAAAGTATTTGGGTAGGTCCACCCCCTTGAAGAAGCTTTGTACAACATCAATAACATCATGTTTGATCACGGGCCAGGTATTCTTATAGAAATATGCAGAAAAAACATTTGAGCCAACCACTTTGTGACTGTCAATGGAATTCAAAGCATTCCAAGTCTCCTCCTCATGACTATTAGATTAAGTTCATTGGTATATTGCTTGTCTTGACATCAGATTCTCATTGATGGGGGTTCTGGGTTTAGGATGTTATGAAAGCAAGCTTTTGAAATAATCCACTACACTAGAAGCAATGCTATCAATAGAAGTTAACCAAACCCCAGTAGAGTCCAGAACCTTGTGTATGGTGTTGCATTACCTCTTATAATTGAACAAAGCATGGAAGTATTTTAAGTTTGTCTGCCTCACAGAATTTGGGCATTGTTGTTTTCCGTAGATAGAACTCTTTTTGTGTTATGGCCCTCAAAAGTAATTCATTGGCTAAAAATAGAGCAGCTTCAACATCAAGATTAGTTACCAATTCTCCTTCCAAATGTGTAACCAATCGTTCAACATCCTTCACATTGGCATTAATATCCTAAAGACTAGCCAGTTCCAATTTTGTAGGTGTTTGCTTAATTTCTTTTGCAACATCCATAGCTTAATCCAAGAGTTCTCATTATCATACCCTTGCCATGCTTGTGTCACCTGATTAACAAAAATTGGATGTGCGGACCGCATGCTAAGATATCTGAAATTGGATTCACCTTTGCTTTGGGAAGATGAAATAAACATCAGGAAAGGTTTACAATCCAACCCAGTCATGAGTAAATGATGAATAGAGGTATGTAGGAAGTCATTCAACCAGACATCATTAGCAAGCATTCTATCAAGTCTTTCACATAGCTTACCTCTTCTCTAAGTGTATTTAGGGCCATTGAAGCCCAAATCATGAAGACCAGCTAGTTGAATATTGTCATAGAAGAAGGTAATTTGTTGAATGTCAGGGGGTTTCCCCCTAGCTTCTAATTTGGTGTAACTAGAAAATTAAAATCCACTCCTACCAGTCATTTAGAATTGAGAGATTGGCTGATTGATATGAGTTACCTCCATAGCTCCTTCCTTGCGACAAGATAGCTACCAACATAAATAAATGTAGCATGGCCAGAAGACCCTGCAAAATCAATGGATAAGTGGATAAATTGTGGGTTATCACAAAGGACAGTCCACTACACTTCATGTCTGCAAAAAAACCAAATTTTATTATTCATATTAGAAAGAATTTTAAAACCAAGAAGCTTTTTAATGATTTTGTTGGGGTATTTGGATACCAAAGCCTCCAAAATAACAATGATCCAAAAATTGTGCATCCTATTAAGATAGAGGAGTCTATTAAGGGACTTAGGATGAGCCAGTCCCCTAACATTCCAACATAGAAGATTCATCATCCAAAAGAGGTGGATTTACCCCTCCTCCTGGTTCTAGACATAGGTTCCATCATCAATTGATGGGAGCCCCCACAAGCAAAAGCTAGATTGTCATTCTGTAAATTTCTTAGTTCTAGCAAACCTTTCTTCTTCTTGGTCTTTTGGACATGCCACTCTTCCTCCAGAGCAGCTCTCATTTGTTGGATTGTGTCATCATCCAAAGAATACCTCAAAGAGTTATTATAACCATCCTCCTGTGAATTTGCAGCAGTGGGAGATTGTTCTTTCCTCACCAAAGGAGCAACAATAATTAAATGTGGTACATGCACTTCTCTTGGTGGCAAATGCAAATCAATAATTGTGTTATTTGATGTATCTCTTGCTTGAGGGACGGGGAGAACCAACCGGGAAGGAGCATGGAGTGCGGTAGGCATATCTACCCCATGTTTGGAAGTCTTCTCTTCAGTATGGGCAGGAAAACTAGCCTTAAAAGGTCCAGCTCTAGAGGGTCTCAAAGAGGGGTGGAGCCTATAACATTTTTCCTACGTATGATCAAACATCCTGCAATGATTGCAATAGTATGACTTCTATTCCATGACTACTGGTTGTCAATAACCATTATGGGTTGTACCTAACCGAATTTCATTAACTTTAAGCATTGTTATATCTCTTTCTACCAAAATCCTTGCAGCTGATGGTCTGGTTAAATTAAAAGTAGAGATGTCAAGTTTCATTAGTCTACCCAGAATAACACAAATGGAGAAGGGTACTTGATGATGGAAGTAGTAACTTGAGAGCAGACAATTTAAACCAGATAGGGATGATAAGTGACTCTTGATTAAGGTCAAAATCAGTCGATCACTTCAAAAGTTTCAACTGTTGTTTCTCAATAACAATTTGTTTTTTAGAGAAGATTTTAGCATAGTCCTCCTCCAATGCTAGTTGGATCATTATGTGCTTACCATCAAACAGACCCACCTTCCAATTACCCATCAATTTGAAATCATCAAAGGCTCTCTTGATGACCTCCATCATAGCATGACCCAACTGAAATTTTCCAATCAAGGTGAATTTAAAGTTATCAGCCAAACTAGACACTTCAACATCCGAAAAGATTAAAGCATGTTTGCCAGCCTTTGGTCCCTTTTTTCACAAAGGGTCATTCAACTTTGCCTTCAATGGACTCATGAAAGGCTTGGGGAAACACCAGCTTGTCCCCAAAGGACGAACCATTAACAACATTACCAACCGCCTCAGCATAAGAGCATTTACTAAAAAAATTTAGGTCAACTGTTGTTAAGTCAGCAACCATGACTTCCCCGAAGCAGGAAGGGTCCTCAAACCAGAAAAGAAGGCAAGAAAGAATCAACAACCAAACAAAACATGGGCAAAAAAGCCAGTGGAAAGTGAACCCCAAACCAATGGAACAGTAAAATTTGAATATCAGAGAACCCGAGAAAGCACAAAATCCCTAACAAAACAAGTCACCAAAAGGAGGCAGACGCCATGCCAGAGCACAATAGTATCTGACACCTCCAAAACCTAAACCAAACTCAATGTTACCAGGGTAGCAGGAGCAGCCATGGCGCAAACCCTAGCAGAGCAAATAGAACTGTCATCTTTTATCTATATATACCACATATCCACATTATATTTAAATTCATAGGATATATATTCATTTTAAAATATGAGATACTTAATTATATATTTATATAAGCCAGATAATAGAAAAAGTGCAAGGCAACGATGAACCAACTAAAAAATTTGCATAATTTATAGTTAAAAATCACTTTATTATGTAACATTTAAAATAATTGGCACACAATAATAAAATGAGAGTTCTTTTCTGAATCAAATATTTTCAATCAAGTACCCTAATTAACCAAATTCTTGCCAAAGGCCATTTAACTATGTCGCATGCATTATTATTATCTAATTTTCTATATATTCATTTAAGAATATGAGATATTCAACATATAAATATAATGTAGATAGCCAAGCATGCTGTGCATGTAAATAAAATAATAGCATATTTTTAGCATGTAATCTATGATGAGAAATATATAAGGCAGCATAACAAGTTCATTAACTGCTTGTCCCTCGCACTAACAGCCAAAATATTTTTGCAGAATAATAATAGGAGTGAGGCCTTTGATGCCCTGCAGCACGACAATCACTCTTATTTTCTACGGGCATGGCTCATGCCAGGGAACGAATTTGGAACGAAGGGAGCGTCGAAAAGCAAGAGATTATACGAACTGTTAAATTATTTACAAGTTTAGAAGGGGAAAAAAAAATGAAAGAAACTATCTTTTTTAACTATTAAACAATTTTAATCTATCTTTGGTATCCAACAGCTTAAAACTTCCAAAACGAGCAGGTGGCTTAAATTGAGCAATCATGTGGCCGGAATCGCATAACACCAAAATGAAAAGGGCAGCAATTATATATTTTTTCCTTCTAATTGTTCCCACCATTAAAACACGAAACCAAAATAACCTTTTCTCAACTTATAGCTCAGCTAACCTAAATTTGTTAGCCATTACTAGTACTGCAAACTATAAATTTTGTCAATCAGCATTTCCCCCAAACCAAACACACAACATCATGGCAACACATACCATCTCCGCCACACTGGCACTTTCCCTTCTCCTGACTCTCGTCTCGGCTCAGAATCCAGGATCCTATGACAGCTTGGCAGAGCATGCGTGGAATAACTTCGTCAATGAAGCGGCTAAGGGCACTGGCGGCACCCCTTTCCATATGTATGAATTTATCACGAGAGACAATAACAATGTGGATGTCGGCGATGGGGAAGAAGCAAATCTTAAACCTATGGAGGAACTCATGCATGGCCTCTGAGATAAAGGGTTCTACGTATATTAANCACATATCCACATTATATTTAAATTCATAGGATATATATTCATTTTAAAATATGAGATATTCAATTATATATATATAATTCAGATAATAGAAAAAGTGCAAGCAATGATGAACCAACTAAAAAATTTTACTGCATAATTTATAGTTAAAAATCACTTTATTATGTAACATTTAAACTAATCGGCACACACTAATAAAATGAGAATTCTTTTCTGAATCAGAAATATTTTCAATCAAGTACCCTAATTAACCAAATTCTTGTCAAACGCCATTTAACTGTGTCGCATGCATTATTATTATCTAATTTTCGATATATTCA
>JXCR01137796.1:31854-43550 GCA_002079205.1 Phalaenopsis hybrid cultivar | reverse complement strand
TTCGCCTCGTTACGGAGGACTCGGCGAAGAAATGCTGACCGAAAGAAACAAAGAGCTCTGGCAAAAGAAGGAAAGAGAAAGAAAAATTATCTGTGATTCCAGAAGAATATATGTATAATATTAACATGAGGGAGTCTTCTGATAGTCTTCCATTTACAGAGGATGAAGTACAATTGTCAAGACGTCCAGAGCCATCGCCAGTATGGGTTCACTCCGATGCCAGTTCTGTTTGTTCTACCTGTGATACCATCACTAGTATGGGTTCACTCCGATGCTAGTTCGGTTTGTTCTACCTGTCATTCCGCGACACTCGATCAAGGACATGCTACCANAGACACATCTCTTCATTTAAAAACTACTCATTAACTCCAAGATACACATCCATTCATTTATGAGCCTTTCCAGGTGTTGAGACACATTGAATCACTTAATGGGGTGTTTGAATCACTTGAGAGCCTTCTAGAACATCAAAAACCACCAAAAGTTCATCCATAATCATCTTGGGTGCCGTCAGTTTCACTTTTCATCTCTTCTCTAAACTCTACGCCAACGGTGCCGGTCTGGGCGTTGGTTTGCAGCAGCTCCTTTGTTTTGCTCCGTTTGGCTTCGTTTTAGCTCTATTTTGCCCCATTTCAGTTGTATTTCATTCCTAACAGATAGAACTGCAATATAAGCATGAGAAAACCATTCTTTAAATTGTCATATCATTCAAAAACATGTGAGAGGTGATAAGCAGATTAAGTATAGAAATACATCAAAATGTCTCAGGCCAGAATTTTCGTTCTTGCTTTTTTTAGCTCGAAATTGCACCGCTTTTGCTTCATTTTCATGAAATGTCCATTTCTTTTACTTGAAGCCAAAAAAATGCGAAATACCTTCCTTTAAAGTGCAATATCACAAAAAATGAGTATAAAATATAGGTCTAAAAATGCATATATTTTTGGTGCATCAAAGTCCCACAAACTTAAATATTACTTGTCCTCAAGTAACACTTTTACTACATAAAAATATGACTTATGGTATAGTGTTTAACTTCTAAATTTATATAATTTGGTCTACTAAATATAATAGCACAACTTAAGAAAAATTTTTAACAACTCAAGTCAAAACTAAAAGTGTAAGAATGCTTAGTAGTCAAGTTTATGATTTTTGATTCTCTATTCAATTCAAGAAGAATTGAAATTTTTGATCCTCAAGCTTCTCCTAACATAATTTTCTTTTCTTTTCTTTTTATATTTCTTTTTCTTTTCTTTCATGATTATTTTCAATCCTTTCTTTTTTTTTCTTTTTCTTGTGAAGATTACTATATATGGGTAGCCTTTAATGATTTTGAACTTCACTATCCTCTTCTTAAAATAAAAAACTTTTCATATTCCTTCACTTTATAAATTCATATTAGCTTTGAAGATTTTTCATAAAGTTTCATTCCTTTCTTCTTACGTGAAACTCTATGATTCTTAATACTTCAAAAATACAATTTTCTTTACTTTAAATAGAAAAATCATAGTCTTATCCTTTTGCACCAAACATCTTAACTCTAGAATTATTTTTCATTATTCAAAACTTTTACTTAAGTGTACTATATATTTAGAAACACAAAAATAGTTATCTAAAGTTAGCCTCTAATACCAAAGGTCATGTCAAATTAAATTTTGAAAGTATAGCTAATTGAGAAAAAATAAAATTTAGTTTCTTTCTTTTAAAAGAAATTTTTCTTCCCCCCCCCCCAAACTTGAATTTTAAAATATTTTGCAATTAATTACATAAAATGTAGTAGGATGAAAAAGTAAAAGTTGAATCTGCTTACTACTACAACATCCTATCAAATTTATATACATTTATAATCACTATAGAATGACTGCAGGAGAAAGTAAATCTAGCCTAAAACATGCTTGCAATAATATTAAACCAAAAAGGAAGTATACTCACTTTAAAATTTTATTTTTCTTCCTACCCCTAAACATGATTTTTAACATATGTAGCATTTAGTACAGAAGATATAAGTAAGAAGAAAAAAAGTTTAGAAATTTTATCTACCAAAAATGTCTATAAAAAACATCTACAATTATTTATGAGGATAAAAAAAATATAATAGAAAGTAAATCTAAACTAAACATGCTTGATAAAATTGAAAGAAAGGTCTAACAAGTATGATAGGTATCACCATAAGAATATACATATATTTATGTGTTCTACAAATCTGTATATTATTGTAACACAAACACAAACACACATGATAAATGAGGTCAATTCTTCCTTTAACTCATCGCATCTAACTAACTTACTTCCAATTTCTAACAAAATCACTACACAATTAAATAAGTTACATTTTAAATAATTTTATAGATTATAATCTAAAAGATAAGATTATCTCTGAAGTATTGGCTCCTGGAAACCAATCTCAGGCATCACCTCATTCTTTTAATTAAGCAACTCTAACAATTATAAGGATAGTGTAATTTTATCCACATGTTATTCATCAAATAGGTTCATGAATCCTATCAAATGAAAACAAAGTCAGAGAATGGAAGTAACAAAATTGAGATGGAATTTTTGCTGTTAAAATTAATAATGCCTCTTGTAAAACTCAAGTCCGGGTGAGACCTGAGTTGTAGTGGACTCATCAATCCAACTACTACAAGAGAACATACAAGTCTAACCATAATAAGAAGTTAAGAAATCACCTCCCTCATGACACGTAAAAAGCAAATCAAACCACTAACAATCCAAACATCTACCAATCATCAATCAAACTGATCAATTCACACTAAATAAAACTCAATACAACACTAACAATCATAACTCTCAAGCATATTAAATCAAGTCATACTGATAACTATGGGTTGCCTCCCATAAAGTGCTTGGTTTAACGTCGCCAGCCAGAAAAATGATTCCACCTGGAACAAAATTCCAATTAAGTAATCCTTGATCAATCACTCAATCTTTTCCAGATCCATAGATTCCTACAAAGTCCTCGAATTTAATTTTTTCTTTCAGCTCTTCCTTTTCAGAGTGATTCATATTCTTGTTCCTCATATTTCTTTCTAGACCCAATATTCTTCTAGTGATTTTCTCAATTTGTATAATAATATCATCCTTAAAATTTATAAGAAAGGATCTTTATATGATAATTCAAGATCTCCCAAATTTTGGATCAGATTCTCTCTAGATAATTCACATCTGGATCAAATTCTTCTATGTTACTATTCTATTTCAAGTTATCTTCTAACTTTTCCCCTTGGTATTGAGTAAATGGTGGAGGTGGTCTTTCTATATTTATCTTAGTTGAGAAAATAGGTTTTTCTAATTCATTAAGAATTTCTTCCATTAGTCTTTCAATCTCCTTATCCTCATCTCTCAACTCAAAGTTCTTTTGAAACATATCCTAAAATTCTCTTCTAAATATTAGTTTGATAACTTTATATTGCTCATCATCACCTCTATAGGATTTATCTTAGGGTTTCTATGTAAAATCTTTGGGGGTAACTGTTAATTGCATTAATAATCTGCCCCAATTTGTTTTCTATATTCCTTATTGCGACCTCTTGATTTTCTAGCTCACTCTTCATTTGACTAACAACCTCTTCTAATAAATCCTTATGTTCATTCTGGGGGTTGAAGTTAAAATTATGATGAAAAGAAAGTTCATTATTATAATAGTCATGACTATTCCAACTTCATGTCTGATTAAATTGTTTATATTCCCAAAATTGGTATTCTCCTCTAAAAATATTATTCTTGTTAAAATTCAAATGATTTTCCTAACCTGGATTGTAATGATCAGAATAAGAATTATGTATCTCATGGTCATATCTTTCTATGTATTGACCGAACTTCCTCTCAATGTCTACAACCTGAGAAATTAAAATTGTAAGCATATCTTCTTGAAAATTTGCAACTCTCTTGGGGTTTACTCTTTCAAAACTACAAGCATTATAATCCAAATTTGAATATTAATTATCTCATCTATCCACTATTTCTACATTAAATTCTTAGAGTCTTTTTAAATCTCTCACAAAAGTTCTCCCCAAATATGACTTGTAAAATTCAAGGTTTGCAGCTCCTGAACTCCGCATTCAAATCTAAAGACTTAACTAATAGGACAGATATCAAAATATTTTTTGTATTTTATATTTTCTTTAAAATAAACACATAATAAATAAACACACAATATAATAATACTAAAAATTCCGAATCTAAGTCTTACAGGTTTAATTAAAATTTTCCTAACATTCTTACTGAAGCTTCCCCGGCAACGACGCTAACAACTTGATGTGCTCCTAATTTTGTGTTATTTTTCTGTGTGTTTTATGTCAAATTAAATCCACGATAACAGTGTCAAGAACTTCACCCATTCTAAAATTACATAGTAATTTCGCTTTTCAAAAATATGGCGAAAAACTTGACCCAATTTATATTAAGTAGTTAATGTGGAAAATCAAATTATTTATAAACTATATTAAATTGTTCACATACATGTGGTTCTACACAAGTGCACGTATCGCTTCAATTAATATAGGGTTTTCTTTAAAAGCCCTAGTATCGATCCCATAAAGAAGCGAGGTATGACATCCCTTAAGCTAATTCTAGTCTACTACTATAAGCAATTAGTTTGGAAAGTTGATTAAGGTGGTTTTAACGTATGCTAACAAAACTAAGTTTACTAAATTAATTTTGAAAATTTAAAGTTAAATTTTCTAAGACTAAACAAGTTTTGTGACCAAGAGTTCAAATTTAATAAAGTATCCTTCCCACTACAATGAATTTTTGGTTAACGATAAAGATAAATGATTTGAATTTGTATTGTGTCAAATAGGAGCATTTTTAATTCTCTACCCTTGTTCAAGTGTTATAGAGAATCATTAGTTAATCTTAGGTTTAGACCCTAAATCTGTGGTTTGGCTAGGAGGATACTGGCTCTCACTCCAGAGCTCCCACTTCACATCCTCTAAAGGCTAACTCTCGCTTTATTTCTTAAACACTAAGACCAAATTGGCGATTTTAGTCGGTCACCCTAAAATCTCCAATTCTTTGTCCAATAATATATATTTTCCTATTTATTTGCACCCAATTCCATGAACGAAACACTTCTTTAAGGAATCAAATGTAATTCTCACTTTGTTGTGAAACTCATACTCCATTTCCCAGATAGTATGTTTCACAATAGATGTTAACATTTCAATTGGCCAAATTGAACAGTAAATTAAGAATGGACTAAAAAATCATCACAATTTATTTTATATTTTAAAATTGACACATCCAAATGATCTCTCCATTTCACCATATCTCACTCAGGGAGAAAGACAAAGAAGACTACTAAGAATTCATGACGAAGATACAACAAAACACAGATTTTCTATATATAAATAAGTTTACAAAATAAAAAAATGAAAGAATACAACTTATCTTAAACTCATCCTCAAGAAAATCCCTTGAAGTTCCCATGAAGCACTTTCTCTCTTTACAATCAACACTAAATTCTCTCTTAGAAATGTAATAAAGAAGAAACCTCTCACCTTCCCTCTCCTCTTACAATTCTTCAAGAAAATTCTCTCCACAAAAATAGACTTTACTCTACACTTACAAAAACTTTCTCAGACACACACGCACAGACACACACGCACACACATCCACGCACACACACCCATGCATACTATGAGAGGCGCCATCCCCTCTCTTTTAGGGAGGCACAAAATCCCTCCTTTTCCCAAGAGCTTCACTTCAACAAACACATCTCTTCACTCAAAGTGTATAGATTCATTGAATCACTACAAGAGATACATCTCTTTATTTAAAAACAACTCATTAACTCCAAGAGACACATCCCTTCATTTAAGAGTCTTTCCAAGTGTCTAGATGCATTGAATCTCTTCATGGGGTGTTTGAATCACTTGGGAGCCTTCTAAAATATCAAAAGCCACCAAAAATTCATCAATAATTGTACTAGGCACCATCGGCACCATTTTTCATTGTGCTTCTGGACTCGGGCACCGTCGGCACCGGTCTGCAGCATCTCCACTATTTCACTTTGTTTGGCTTTGGTTCAGCTCCGTTTCGCCCCGTTTCAGTTGTATTTCGTTTCTAACAGATAGACCTACAAAATAAGCATGAAAAAACCTTTTTATAAAGTGTAGTTTCATTCAAAAACATGTGAGAGGTGAAAAGTGGATTAAGTATTGAAATACATATCAAAATGTGTCAGACCAGAATTTTCTTTCTTACTCGTTTTAGCTCTAATTTGCATTGTTTTTTGCTTCTTTTTCACTAAAAGTTCATTTCTTATACCTAAAGAAAAAAACATGCAGAATACCTTCCTTTAAAGTGTAATATCACCAAAAATTAGTATAAAATATAGGTATAAAAATGCATATATTTTTGGTGCATCAAAAGCTTTAAAAATTTTGTCATATCTCTACCCTAAAACAGCTCCAATTGCATAATCACTTGCATCACACATTAATTTAAAAGGTTTCTCCCAGTCAAATGAAATAATTATAGGAGCAGTGATTAATTTTTTCATTAAAGTTTCAAAGGCTTTAAGGCATTCTTGGTTAAAGTCAAATTTTGTATAAAGGCTTAGTACTTTTTTAAAAATCTTTAATATATCTCTTGTAAAATCTAGCATGTCTTAAAAAGCTTCTAACTCCTCTTATAGTGGTAGGTGGAGGTAAGTTAGATATAACCTGTATTTTTGTAGGATTTACTTCCATGCCATTTTCTGAAATTTTATGTCCAAGTTCAATTCCTCATGCAATCAAAAATTGACATTTTTCTCAATTTAATACGAGATTAGTCTTTTCACATTGTTTTAGAACTTTGTCTAAATAATTTAAATGTATTTCAAATGAAATTCCAAATACAGGAAAATTTTCCATAAAGGCATCAATTCCTTTTTCAATTAAATCATTGAAAATTGAAATCATACATCTTTGAAATATTATAGGTGCATTACATAATCCAAAGGGTATTTGTCGAAAAGAAAAAGTTCCATAAGGACTAGTAAATGCTGTTTTCTCTTGATCCTCTGGAGTAATAGGTATTTGATGATACCGGTATATCCAACTAGAAAACAAAAATATATGTGACCAGCCAGTCTACCCAACATCTGGTCCAAAAATGGTAACGGAAAATGATCATTCCTGGTGGCAAAATTTAATTTTCTATAATTTATGCAGATCCGCCATCCAGTGACTTATCTTATTGGTATTAATTCATTACTCCCATTCATCACTACAGTCACACCTCCTTTCTTTGGAACACAGTGAATTAGACTTACACAAGCACTGTCTGAAATATGATACATTATTCTAGCATCTAACCATTTTAAAATCTCTTTCTTAACAACTTCTTTCATCATAGGTTTTAATCTCCTTTGAGGATTAGCTCTTGGTTCATGTTGATCTTCCAATAAAATCCTATGCATATAAATTTAAGGGTTGATTCCTTTAATATCAGCTAATGTTCATCCAAAGGCTTTCTAGTGTTTTCTCAAAGTTTCCAAAAATTGTTGTTCTTGCGTATCAGCTAATTCTGAGGATACAATAACAGGTAATATGGATAAATATCCTAAGAATGCAAACTTTAAATGTGTAGGAAGTGCTTTCATTTCTAGTTCAGAAGGTTTCTCAATAGAAGAAATCAAATTCTTGTTATTTTCTATCGGATCTAACATTTCAAATTTTTCCCAAACATAATCTAAATCTTCATTACTCACTTCCGTAGATTCATCTTGAATTTTATCCTCATCTTTATATTCCATATATTCTTTTTCAAAATTCTTTTTGAATGTCTTCGAGAAATATTTATGGCTTAAGTATTCGTTGATATAAATTTTGAAGCATTCAATCTTTTTGTCTTTTGTAGGGTATCTCATTGATTTTTCAATGTTAAATGTAACCTCTTGATCACTAATTACCATAGTTAGTTCTCATTTCTGCACATCTATCAAAGCTCTTCTAGTGGTAAGGAATGGTCTTCCTAAAATTATAGGAATTTCTTTATTTTCCTCCATATCTAATACAGTAACATCCATTAGAAAGATAAATTTATCAAATTTTACAAAAATGTCTTCTATAACTCCTTTAGGATAGGTAATTGAACGATTAGCTAACTGAAGTGTTACAGTTTTAGCCAAAATATCTCATAAACTCAACCTTCTCAAAATTGATAAAGGCATAAGATTAATACTGACTCCTAAATCACATAAATCTTTTCCAAAAAATATTTTGTCAATAGAACAAGGAATAGTCAAACTACCAGGATCCTTAAGTTTTCAGGAAGCTTCTTCTGAATTATAGCGATACACTCCTCACTGAGTGAAACAGTCTCATTATCTAAAAACTTCCTTTTCTTATTAAGTATATCCTTCATGAACCTCACATAGCTTGGCATTTGTTCCAATATTTCAACAAATAGAATATTTATCGTTAATTTCCTCAATATTTCTAAAAATTTAAAAAATTGGTAATCTCTATTTTCTGCTTCAATCTTTGAGGAAATGGATGTGGTGTTCTTTCTATAGTGATTTTCATTGGTTTAATAGGACATCCCGACTCAAAATGAAAATCTTCATCAAATTTTTCATTTTCCACCTCATATATTTCAACTTCAACTTCCACTTCTTTTTAAACTCTGGTTTCCAATTCTTTTCCTCTTCTCAATTGAATAGCCTTAATTTGCTCTTTATTCCAATCTTTAGAATCTTCTTCAACATTACTAAGCAATGTTCCTGGAGGTCTATTGCTAAGTCAGTAGCAATACATCCCAATTGATTTTCCATGTTTCTAATTACAGCTCATTGACTTTGTAATTGGCTTCCCATTTGAAATATTAATTCTTTCATTAACAACTTTTTCTCCTTACTCTGCAAATTATTAAGACATTGAGGGTAGTAAGATTTATAAGTTGGATTCCCTTAATTGTTGGAGTTTGTCAATGGGTTTGCAACATTGTTTCCCCATTTCAGATTTGCACCATTAGAGTTATAGTTACTCCAACTAAAATTTGTATGATTCTTCTAACCAGGATTATAATAATTGGAATAAGGATTATTAGAATGATTAATTATAGCATTAAAGTCTCATAAAATGATTGAGATTCTATCATTTATCCCAATGAGTTTTTCTCAAGCAAAGTTGATGTTTGAGAATAATTCATTCCATATTGATCTATCTTCTTTGATATAGCATCTATTTAGGTAGCTAACATAAATATGAGTACTAGCTACTCTTTTTGGATATACCCTTTCATAGAGCCATTGAAATTTATTAGTAGCCATCTCTTTAATTAAAGAATATGTTTCATCAAATGATTTTAACATTAATGATCCACAAACAACAGCGCCAATTATTGATCTAAGAGATCTAACCAATCCATTATAAAAAGTTTGAATTATTAACCAATCTGGCAAATCATGGTGTGGGCACTTTCTAGGAAGATCTTTAAATCTTCTCCAGCCTTCATATATTGATTCCCCTTCAAACTGACAAAAAGATGTAATATCATTTCTAAGCTTAGCAGTTTTTTAAGGTGGAAAATATTTAGATAAATTTTTTTGTGATAAGTCTCCCTAAGTTCTGATAGATCTAGGTGCTAACAAGTTTAACCACATCTTAACTTTATCCCTTAGTGAAAAAGGAAAAAGTCTAAGCCTGATGACATCATTTGACACTCCGTCATATTTAAATGTAGCACACAATTCTAGAAAACTAGCATGGTGCAAGTTAGGATCTTCAGTTGATGTTCCCTCACACTGATTGTTTTGTATCATTTGGATAATAGCAGGTTTAAGCTCAAATGAATTGGCAGCTACAGTAGGGTTTTGTATACTCAAATGAATTTCATCTACTGTAGGATTAGCATAATATCTTAGAGGTCTCTGATGGTGTTCATTTTCATTTCTAGCATTAGTTGAGTTGCAAGCCATTTTGCTAAATTGATCTATCTCTTTTTGTTGTTTTTAAATTTTTCTAACAATTCTTTTTAACTCCGAATCCTAAGTTACTAAATATTCAAATCTTACACTACGCATAAACTGACACAATAAGCAATTAAAATTAGCAAACACACTAAAATATGAAAATATTCAAATTAAACTACAAATATTTTTTTTGGTTTAAATAAAAAAATTTACTAATACTTTCTGTTACTTCCCTGCAACGATGCCAAAAACTTGATGCGGGTGGATTTAGTGTGTTGTTTTTGCAAATATTTTTCAATATTACAAAATACACATGGCTGATACAATATTAAATATGTAATTTACTCCCAACAAAAATAACTTTAGTGAAATAGTTTTATCTTTTAAAAACCTTTAAACTGTCAAATCCCCTAAAAAATGTAAGTATACGAATCGCTCAAATAATAAAGGGATCTAATGGAGTCCTAGATATCGATCCCACAAGGAAGTTGGAAATGCTTATAGATAAATTCTTTTGATTATAATGTAAACTGATATGCCTAAAATATATATAGTGTTTTTAGACACATTTTTATACCTATTTTTTAGATATTGCACTTTAATGGAAGGTATTTTTGTGTTTTTCTTTCAGGTACAGGTACAAAAGGTGAAAAATACTTAAAGGAGTGAAAAAAGATCAAATTTGGAGCAAATAGATGAAAAATGTGCAAAATTATTTTGGCACCTAAGCGTCAGATCTGGCGCTTAAGTGTCGGTTAAAAAGAGAAGGCCATGCCTAAACGCCAGAGGCCCCGCGCTTAAGCGCCAGTGGCAGTTATTGGATGAGTAAATTTGATTTTTGCAAATTTTGGAGAGGTTTTTAAGGCACCTATTGACTTAATAGGTGGTTACAACCACCATGGACGAAAATTATTGCAAAAGGATGCATCTCTTGGGGAAATAAATCAAATAAAGACACATTTTGAAGAGATATCAAGGCACCTTTTGGAGAATTATAAAAGAAGGAAGATTGAGACTTTGAAAGGGGTCCTGAAAGTACTAGGAAAGTTTTGAAAGTTATAAAATTGGGGAGTTAGTTGGAAAGATTTTTAGGCACCACATATTTATCCTTTTTATTTTAAATTTATATTGAGAGAGTTGTAAAAGAGAAGAGATTCAAAGGAACTTCAAGAGTTTGGTGGAGGATTTGAGATAAGTTTTTATCTTTTTTTAGACTACTTTTGGTTTTAATTGAGACTTGTTGTTGGTTTGACAATAATTTCTACTTTTAAACTAAAATGTGGTTTTGTTTTCTCCATGGATTCTGAGTAGTTTTCTTTATCTTTCTTCTTAAAATGATAAGTAATTAAGTTTTGGATGAAAGTTATGGAGAGTATTGATCTTTAATGTTGGAAGAAGTTGTGATGATTTAAATCCATGTACTTCATTTACTTCTTGATTTGGTCAATTCAGATGTTACAATTTGTTGGGAGAACATGTAAAAACCTGGCTGGTATTGTCTCAGTCAATTATTAGAAATAATCACATGAGGTTGTATGAATGAGAATGTAGTTCATATGATTGAGTACAAATAAATAGGGAAATATTCATTGAAGGGTATAGAGTTAGAGGACTTTAAAGTGACAGGTTAAAGCCCCCAACTTGGTTTATTGTTTTAGGTTCTGATACGAGATGTTAGCCCCCAGGTGGAGGGAATTGAGAGAACTCTAGAGTGAGAGCTAGTATCTTCCCTGCCTAGCCGGCCTTCAAAACTATTCAAACTTTAAATTAGCCAATG